>JAUZND010001331.1:0-13542 GCA_034780555.1 Coelogynopora nodosa
ATTTGATTTATTTGATTTATTTGATTTATTTGATTTATTTGATTTATTTGATTTATTTGATTTATTTGATTTATTTGTTTAATTGTTTTTTATTTATTTTTTATTTTGTTTAAATTTAGTTTTATATCGTTATTTTAAGAAACAATTATTTTAAATATTTTTTTGTTAAGATTTTATATATTTATTTTAAATAATTAAAAAAAATTAAATTTAATATCTTGCAGATCACTACTAAAATATCTTATTTTTCATTTTTCATTATTCCTCTTTGCTTTATCCGGATACGCATGTAGCTATTCCATTTTCTTATAATTGTCTTTGTAACTAAATTAAATATACTTTGATTCTAAAAGAATGACATCTATTTTCATACGTACCAAAATCCTACAATAAATATTTTGTTTTTTCTTTCCAATCGTTGGTTTTTTGCTATAATGACCTCACGGGGAGTATACAATATTAAAGGATGTTATTATTAAAAACAGAAATTGAGAAAATGGAAATTTTATTGAAATAAATAAATCTTTAAACATATTTACTAGTTGCTATAATAAGCTAAGAGGTGCTTTTTGTGGCTAGGCGACCATGCCATTGTAAGGTCTGATGGAACTTATATAGAAATCTATGAATATTAGCAAATGCTCATTCAATTTGCTTCCAAATTTGCAGTTTTAAAATGTGTATAGTTGTTCTGATCATGCGTAAATGTAAATATTTATTTTTAAAAGTTTATAAATTATTATTTACTTGGAGTTACTATTAATATTAACTTTAATTTATTTGTATTAATATTAATATTAATATTAATATTAATTTATTTATTAATATTAATTGGAGCAAAATATTCTAGAATTTGTATAATTTATAATTGGCAGCCAAACACTTAAAAAAATTATGTTTGAATTATTAGAATACAAAATATTTTAAATATTTTAATAGCCAATTTCGTATTTTGGTAGAAATATTATCGCTTTTTGATGGTATATTTACGCAAACTAAACGATTTTAATTGTTGTGCTTTTTTATCCTCGTTTAGTACGGTTGATAGGTGTTCACTTTTTCATAATAATATTAGTATTATTTATATTATACATAACCTCCTTTGTTTTTAAAGCACTAGTTTTCGAAAAGCGGTCTTGCTATTCATTATAAATGTTTGTATAACGTGCGTTTAGTAGTTAATAAGGAGTTATATGCACACATATACACGATAGTAATAGATTATAAATTTTATAATTCACACTACATGTGCAGAGTTAATTGTAAAAGTTTACTTAGTTATATTTAAATTTAACTAAATGGATATATATATATATATATATATATATATTGTATATGCATAGCTCATTCACGAACACAATAAACATGAACATTTATAATTAAACCATACATGTAATATATGTAGATGAAAAACGTCCCATTTTCACATAAAAAACTATTACTAACAAAATAAATATCGTTTTTGTCAAAATAATGAGAGAAGTCAGTCGCATCAAAAGGAATTGTATTTATGTGAATACCTGGATAGAATGCGCAAACAATTGAATATAGTTCACACACAGGAATGAACAAAAGACACATGACGATCTTATAAAATACTTTTTATGTATAAGTTTGTTTCTTTATAACGAATCTGTACATGTAGATTTTAATGTAAATATTAATAACTAATTTTTAATAACAATAACTAATTTCTACGTTTTTTATTATTGTTAAATAGTTCCCAAAAAAAGTAACCTCAAATTTACATTTTTGTCTAGTATTTACTTGGCTTCACAATTAATTATTTATGCATTGAGAAGATTGAAAACTCGAAAGCCTTACTTGATTATATAATTTTTGGTTACAAAATAAACGTTTGATTTATTTATTATATAATTTATATGTAGATATTTGATAATTAATAATTAATTAATATATTAATATATATATATATATAAATAACTTTTTTTCTCATAGTTATAAACGAAATGATCAATGTTATGTCTAAATCGTATAAATGTTTAGTTAGTACGAGTTAATTATATGAATATATAGTTCATTATATGAATATATAGTTAATTATATGAATATATAATTTATTATATGAATATATAATTTATTATATGAATATGTAGTTCACTATATATGAATATATGGTTCATTATATGAATATTTAGTTGATTATATGAATATTTGGATCATTATATGAATATATAGTTCACTATATGAATATATAGTTCACTATATGAATTTATAGTTCATTATATGAATAATGACGTAATGCTCAGAATCTTATTAATAATCTACCTGTAAACAATTAACCATAATTGTTTAACAAACGCTAATCATTTTTCTAAAATTGTCATGTCTTTTATGGAAATTTAACATCAAAAACATTTATTTATCCCCACATCTTGATAGTGTCTATGAATTGAAGACTGCATATATAACAAAAATAAGGAATATGATTAAAGAAAACGAAATAAGAAAGCAATAACGAAAATGTAGAAACTTATAACAATAAATATTAGGTTAAACACATCATATTTTAGCAAAACAAATTTTAGTTATAGTTGTGGCATAAATAAAATAAAATATCATAACAATTATTGTTGTTTATCTCAACATAAAAATATAAATATTTATTTATATTACAAATGATCTAATTAACATTTTTGCCGTAATTATTTAAATATCAATTTGATATTATTAACTTCGTTGCCATTCATTATGAAAAAACTCATATTTTTTTAATTAATAAGTTTATTAATTTAATAAAAAATCGAGAAATTGATTATATAAATAAAATGTCTTTGTATAAAAGGGGATTCATAATTTTTATGGTGATATTTGATGACTAGAAAAGTTTTAAATAAAAGTAGAAATCAAGCTCAATTTAAAAACTAATCCGAGATAGAGTCAAGTGCAATAAGTAATTGAAGCAATATATACTTAAATGCTTTTAAACTAGGTTCAATATTTTTTTAAATAAATTAAGTTATAGTTTTCGCGTATGATGTAAAACACAATGTTTGTAAAATTTACAATAAAATTATGTTTGTTAACAATTTTATAAAAATGTTTTAGAAATTCCTACATTGAATGCTTATATAATAATACCTTTATACGGGTTAATATTTTTGTATACTATTTTAATATATTTGGCCCAAATTTGCCAAACCAACAATTTTGAAAAGAGTTTATTAAGAAATTACGGTATGCGCACTGCTGGAGCACCATCTTGTTGGAATTATGCTGATAGTAAGATCTGTCTAGCCTCAAGAGCTAGAATAAACTCATATATTAACGTCTGAATCTAACTATCTGCTGTAACACCACCTTTCAAGAAAAAGTGTCCAATAAGATAATCAGCGTAATTGGCGGTCCAAACCATAACTGTTGGTGGGTGTTACTTGACTTGTTCCCAGAAGTGTGGGTTTGGTTTTGACCACATTTAAACACTAACTTGGCCTTTGCCTTCTGCATAAACGGCACATTCATCTGTAAGGAACAGTCTTCGTTTTCTTTGAGGTGTGTCGTACTTTTGTAGGATAGCCGCGCAGCAGTTTACTCGATTTTCGTGATCAGCTTGACTAAGAAATTGAACCTTTTTTGGCTTCCAATTTTCATACCCCAAGTCTTTCGTCAACACTCTCTTGTGTGATGTTGTTTTGAAAATATTCAACTCATCAGAACGACGCTGGTTGGATAGATTGTTTAGGATCTTCTTCTACTGAAGTATTTACGTCTTCCTCATAATCGCCTCGCTCATAGTTGCTATGTTAACTACAATGTAACATTTATGTGACTACAATGTAACATTTATGTGACTACAATGTAACATTTATGTGACTACAATGTAACATTTATGTAACTATACTGTAACATTTATGTAACTACAATGTAACATTTATGTAACTACAATGTAACATTTATGTAACTACACTGTAACATTTATGTAACTACAATGTAACATTTATGTAACTATATAATGTAGGTTAATTTATTATTTACCAAAGTTTATAATTTTTAATAATGTTCACTTACTATGAAAATTAAGACAGGTAAGTTTTTTTCTAATTAAATATATTAGTTAAAATAATTATAAATAAAGATATTGTACATTTAAACTAGGTACGTGTCGATTGAAATTATTAAACTTTACGTTTGAGCAAAGCATTCAGGATTGGAAAATATCTCATAAATTGAAACTAAAATAAACAATAATGTTGATTTAATATTATAGTATCCTCGTCCACTGTACACGGTGAGCCAGAAATTATTTCCGTCTAATATATTTAGATAATTTCAAAATGTTTTATGAAGTGTATATTAGTCATTTGGATTTATCTTTGAACACTGTTAATATTTAATCTATGTTCTTCTATGTCCTATATCTATGTCCAATGACTAGATGGTGATAAAGTCATACATTAAAAAAATAAGAAAATTCATATTTCGCTCTGTGTTATTAAAAAATAAATCTACATTCTAAAATGTATACCTTTAAATCACGTTTTACTATATGGTCAAATTGTCCGAAACAAACAGAATCGCTTAATTTTCGTCACTTAAAAAAGGTTTGATCTCGATCTCCATTTAGTCTTGTGTTAAGTCTACCATAAATGGAATTTGTTTACAATGTAATTCGTACATTAAATATTTTCAATTTCATTATCCTGCTTTCACAGTTATTTTACTTGTTCTATTAAGTCCACACACTTATTTTTTAATGTTTTATTAGAATATTTACATTTTTTGTAATTGAGGGTAGAATTACGAGAATTATATTAAAGTGAGATTTTAAGCACAGATCAAATGTGATGATATCAAATGACCTTCAGGCGCGCACCCACGAATGTTCAATGGAGCGGACGTGGAAAATAATTGGGGCGCCAAAGTACAGAATATTTTTTATGCATATTTTTGTACGAACTGCATAACTTTTACACATGGTTTTGAGGTCAAAAACATTTCCAAAACTTTTCATCTATCGATTGTAATATTTCTGTGGGTTTGTAGGAGGGCCAGAGCTGTTGAAATAATAAATGATTTTGAAAAGTGTAAGTAAAATTATTGCAACTTTTGATAATTGATAAAATTATTTGTCTTTAAAACTAAGAGATCTTACTGTACAATAAATCAAATATTACTTGATGTCACTAAAACAAACGCTAAACTTTGAATGTTAATACCCCCTAAACTAATAACTTATGTCTCTAACAAAACTTAGGATAAAAAAATCGAAACAAATCTGAAAAATAGAAAAGGAAGCATATTTTGCATGCAGAATATATTTGTAAAATTGTTTGTTAGGAGTCCTAGGGGTGTCATATTTTTAAAGGGGGAGTTGTATGACCGGTACGACCCCCCCCTTCCACCTTTTTTGTGCGCGCTTGACCTTCTATTAATTTTTTATTTCATTCTGATGTTGTCGATTATTTTTGTGGACATGTTGAAATCAATTGCAAATTTCATTATCAAATTTCCCTTAATATTTACTAATTTAGCGCGCAAATTTAAATTTAAAATGAAGCCAAAAATAATAACGTTTTATGACGTCATCAGTTACAGGAAAGTGACATGTTAGACAAAATAAGTTTAATATCAAATATTTTTTATGGAATCATAATTGAAACTAATAAGAATAGGACATATTTAAAATCAATGAAAATTTATGATAATGATCAGGATAATATTTTAAGTAAAAATAGAAAAACTAACATTTGTTGTAATCAGTTTACTTTTCAGAATATTGAACTAAATGTTCGCAATGTTCACAATGCTCACTCCTACTTTCTTCGATCTCGTGTGCCAATCTTCCCTCACTATACCACTCAAATAGACAAAACTTGCTACTTGATTTAATTTAACCACTCCTATTCGTATGTTTAAGTCTTCACGTTGTTCTCTTGCCTTTCTTTCTTCTGAACACTTATTATAAAAAGTGAAAAGTGGACTCACGGGAAATTCCTTGCTTTAATTCGATATTTATCGCAAATTCTCCGGATACTTCTGCACACATCTACATACAATTTACAAAATAATATATACTTTATACTATATACTAAATACTAAATACTATATATGGTACTATTATACTATAAATACTAAAAACGAAATATCCTTAATAAAAAAATTACATGAGTCACGGAGCACTTAGTGAGGATGAACCATTCAATATTTTCCCAAACTATTTTAGAAAATTGTATATAACATTTATCTAGTACGTCCTTGAACATTAAAAAAACTCTAATGTTCTTTTTGAACTTTAAGTCACAAAATAAAATATGGATATTTATTACCCTTTTTTAGTTATTTAGTTAGTTAGTTTAACTATTTGTAAAATTGTAATTTATTGGATCTTATGTATTATTTAATGTTGTAGGAATTAGCACTAAAACATCCATACAAAGGCATTCGACCATTGATCGATAATTATTATAATATACGCATAAACGATAAAATTCTATCGATTCAAATATAATCCCATTAGAAAATGTTGTTTTATTTATTCTTTTAGTCAAAATAATTATTTTGATTAATATTTTAAAACGTTATTATTACTATAGTAAGGTAATGCTTAATAATAAACTTGTTAAGTATTTAAAAAATGTTCACTGAAAAACGTTATAAGACATTACTATCTGCTAATCTTGAGTATAATAAACAATAGTTTTTAGTTCATAATTTATAAATCATACAATTATTATACTGTATATTATGCAGTATGATAAAATGTAATATTTGTTTTTGTATTATCTTTATTGCATTAGTAAAGTTAACACAAATTGAACTTACTTTCTACATGTAAGAATTAATCGAAATTATTTTTCTCTTCTAATTTTTTCAAAATAATAGTTTCTGTGAACATTCAATTAGAACTGAATTATGTCCATTTTATCAAAATGTAATGAACATATAACACTTTTTTTATAACCAAACAAATTTTCGGAAATAATATGTATTATTTCCATCAGTTAATTCTTCGCTGCATGCCACATGTATAACAAGCTAAGTTTTAAGTTGATTAATGTCCATATTTTATAAAGCGTGTTCAGTCTTGTTTTAAGTATAATCATTTTAACTATTTGCATGTGAATGTAAAAGGTTGTCGTATATAAATTAAGGTCAAGTAAACAAGTATTTGTACCTGTTTGTTCTTGTTTTGAAAACTTGCTTTTAATAACTATAAATAAGGTAGCAACTATGGTCAAGCGGGCCACTTAAGAATAGGTTTTATTTCTACATCTGTAAACATGTCAGACGGTTCAACTGAATCAAAACTTCATCGACATGAATCTAAGTGTTATTATCTGCGTTTATTTTTTGCAGAATTTGTGGGAACTTTTTTACTTCTCGCTTTTGTCAATGGATCCGCGGCAGCGGCGATTCTTTCTGCTGGACCGCGAGGACAGCCTAGCGCTTTGTACATGTGTATCGGTTCCGGATGTGGTCTTGCTATTGCCGTTATATGTACTTATAAAATATCAGGAGGCCATGTGAACCCAGCTTTATCATTAGCCTTTTTTGCAATTAAAAAAATTAATTTTAAAACATTTGTGCTCTATTCTATAGCCCAGTATATTGGCGCTTTTGTTGGAAGCATGTGTGTGTTCGGACTTTACGATGACCAAATTCGGCACTTCGATGGTGGTAACGAAACCTATTACAAATTTTCAACGGTCACTGCAGGTATTTTTGCCACATTTCCTGCCCAAAATTCGTCCCTGCTGACCTGCGCTTTCGACCAGGTATTTGGGACAATGCTACTTTTGTTCGGTGTACTTGCGATCACCGACGAAACAAACCTGGGCATGCCACCCAGTTCTCAGCCGGTGGCACTTGGGATCCTGCTCACGGCTGTTCTGCTCGGATTCGGGCTCAACTGTGGAGCCGCTCTCAATCCGGCCCGAGACCTCTCACCGCGAATCACCGCGGCAATTTGTGGCTGGGGACTCTCGGTGTTTAGTGTGCACAATTATATGTGGTTTTGGATTCCGATAGTGTGCCCGTACATAGGGGCCGTTCTTGGCGGGTTGCTGTACCACTTGACGCTGGGCAGTATTCGTCGAGGTAGTGCAAGCTCATTTTCTCGTATGACCGACAACGGTTGATGTGACTACTAGCGATTTTGCAGTTTTATGTGATTAACTGTTTTTATAAACTATCATGTCTACATAATACTTGAAATAAATAAAATGTTTAAACAAATTTAAAAGTGCAGAATTAAAAATTAATTATCATACATACTTTTTTTAATTTTCAATTTTTGAAAATACCAAATCTGAATTTATTTAATTTAATTTAATTTCATTGACATATTGTATTATATTCTTATAAATAAATCTTACATCGGGAGTTGTTCAAATGAATTAATACAATTGTAATAATAATTTTGTAAGTAAAAAAAATAGCTTGTATTGTATTAATATAAAACATACTTTCAGATGTTTTTATACATAAAACAAATTGCTTTATGTATGTTTCTATAAATTATTTATCTTTTATATAGGTTACTTCTGATACATTAACGTATTTTTTCAAATTGTTTGAACTTGAAATATTGAAATAATCAATATCCGATGAGGGAAACTGCAAACTCGCAACGTGATCTTACTTAATGCCATATTTATGTATTACTTGTATTATTTAAAACTTAAATCATGAATTGCTGTAACATTAATTATATATAGCCTACATTTTGATTGAAATAAATTCGTATCATTCTAGTGTGTATTTCATATTTGTTTATAACAAGGTAGGATATTGTTAAAATATGTAGATAAAAGTCAGCAATGATAATGAAATAACTATTTTTCACCGAGAAAGGATAAAAAAATTGCATTTATGAAAAAATATTTAACGTGAAAAAAATGAGCGTGTTTTGTTGATCGTAAAAATACAATTCAATCTGGATTGGCCGATTATTTTTTGGTTTAATTATATGTATTTAGTTTTACAAATTCCGTGTAGAATTCTTTGTCATATATGCTAAAAATTAAAAACAAATATAAAACAAATCTCATTGAAATTTACAACTTATTAATAAATTATTTAAAATAATTATTTAAACAAAAAAATCTATTGAATGTACACATATTAACTAATCACTAAAATGTAATATTGATTTCAGTTATGTGAAATATATTATAATAAGTGATATTTAATTATTTTTATATAATTTTATAAAACACATTACATAATGTACTATTTATCTTTTTGATAAACTAAATAAAAATTAATCAATACATAAATTTTATAGATTTCATTTCAGATTTATGTCCTAAATTCATACATTTTGGAGAAATTGTAATTTCCTTTTTTTTAAATATTATTTCATCTATACATGTGCTCGTCGGAACTATTATTTTATAAAATTTAAATAGTATATACTGCTTTTAGATTGCACTTTCATAATTTATACATAAAGTTGCTACCTCTAAGCTTCGGGAATAGTAAATGTAATACTGTTCTATATCAATTGATCAATTTTTTTGGTTTTTATTTAAAAAAGCCTTATTCAGTTGAAAAACGATTGTCTATGTTAAATTATTGAATAATACTTTACTTGTATATATATTATTATATTTTCTGAAAGTTGACATCCTAGTGAATCCAAATATGTAAATATAAACATTTTAAATAGTGTATTCAAGCTGATGACGTCATAATATTATAATACAAACTTTAAGAAAGATTTTAAATTGATTAAACTTTGATTTAAATAAGTTGGTTTTGGGTTAGTCACGTCTGCATGCGGCAGTTATGTATTAATTATTGGCAACATAATTTAAAAAGTCTTTAGACACTTATAGTTGCATAATTTGTAGTAACAAAATTTTAATATTACTATGTTAGTCAATTATGTAAAAGTAATGCTTTCAGTAAGATAAGCAGTAATAAATATTGATATACATTTAAATCTCATCTTTAAATTATATATAATGCATTTCAAATGTAATAGTTCTTGCCATTCGATACAATTAGTCCATCACTTCATAGCTTTAATAATATTTAAATTTACATGTTATTCGAATTAGATATTATTTAGTTTCATTAGTGTTGACATTCATTTTGTCTGATGCACAACATGTATGAAAATATTCATTGTATCAAAATATTGAATTTATAATCTCATGAAAACCACGTATTTTAAAGTAAATATGTTACTAATATATATAAACTAACAAAATATAACTAATGTACAAGTTTATAGCTATTTGAGTACAAAGTATATGATTTAACACTGGGCAGTATACTGGTCGGGAAAGGGGTGGGGATTGGGTAGATATACTATCATCCGGATAGATATTAGAAATTTTATTAGAAAATAAAATCAGTATTAAATTTGAAGTCTGTGTACTTATTTTATTATTATGTTTTTATTTTAATATGTTGTTATTAACATATATTTTGCTAAATAAATAATTGATGGACTAATGTAACATTAACTTAAACCCTTTCCCATGGATACACTTAGCTCACCATCAATTTGTTTGGTATCTGACTATCACAACTTTATAGTGACAATTGAATTTGAGTAAATATTATTATTTACAATTGTTATAGCATAACAATATTAATAGATGGCATTTCTTTTCATTAATTCAATAATCTTTATAAATATTACTATAACTACAAACTTTTTTTGGAATATATTTAAATTAGTCCGAAAATTATGATGGGCGTTGTTCTAGATAAGTGGTGTCATTTTTAATGTTACAGATGTGTGTTATTTTATCCTAGCATCTTGACCTTCATCTTGTCCTCATGACGTACCCTGAAGAACGTATGATGACGTATTTTAGGTGCTTATAAAATTATATCATTTTGGTATTAAAAACATTTATTAAATTCAACATTTATATTTTTATCAACACGTTTCCAGAGTCTTTCTTAGATGTTTATTTTATTAGTAAACTTATTCTTGAACCAAAAGAGCTTCCAAATCTTTTAGACCTTTATGTGTGCTGTCCTGAACACACTGCTCACCAACTATTATATTTAAATGTTTTATATTGGCAAAATCTCTGCAACTAATTTATACATATAACGACATTCTTCAGCAACGGCGTGACACCGTTAGACATTTACGAAATAGACTTCGGACATATGTTCTCTAGTAATAGCACCAAAATGTCAAAACTAAATTTTGGAGTTCAATTAAATCAATCCGCTAGGTTAATGTTAACGGCTGCTTTATGTAACGTTAATGATGACTCATTATCAAGACCTTCATATATTTAGGAAAATTATTAGGCTGGTTACTTGAGGCAGTGGTTTACCTTCATAATTGAAATAAACATTAAATCATTAAATAACATTTTGAACTAGTTTTTACATTAGTATATGTAATAATATATTGTATATGCTGATATATACGCTGATATTTCTATAATAATAAAATAAATTATTGTTAAAGAAGTATCAGCTAAATACCATTTTATGAAAGTGTGGTTGGTCTGGATGGTGTCACACTATAATAAACCATTTCATGATGGTGTGGTTGGTTGGTTGGTTGGTTGGTTGGCTGGTCAGGTGGGATCCCCGTCAGGGGAGCCTAAGCCTCCCCAGATACAAGGCCACCGCCACGGGGTCATCCGCAAATACGGCCAAGGGAGGCCTCCCTATCTCGAATATCCGCAGCCGCAGGCCAAGGTGCGCCGGACACTCTTGGAGTCAATGCTCTAGAGTCTCCTCCTCCTCCTCACAATGAAGACATGTAGGAGGCACCCCCGCGTCCATGCTGGTTTGGTACGCCGCCAACACACGGCAATGTCCAATTCGGAGCTGCGCAATCATCGTCTCAGTGCGTCATGGTAAACCCGCCGGTCGCGGCGTGACGTTGAGCATGAGGCCATTGCGCTCATAGGTAGGTCTTGGGTCAACAACTGCCTCTTAATAAGGGACCTGGCCGCTCTGAAATACACCGGGGCAGGGTCTTGCGACCCATGATCGTTCCGCGCTTCGATAGCAGCCTTCCGGGCCTCCCTTTCCGAGGCTTCATTAACATGAATACCGCAGTGACTAGGGATCCACTGAAAGACTACCGTGTCATCTACCCGCATCAAGGAAGATCTCACTAAACTCATATCTGGGTTACAGCAAAACGTCCCGCTGTTCAAAGCAGCCAAGGCGTACGTACTATCGGAGCAGATCAAATAACGACCGCCCCGCCCTTCAGTCCCCAAGCCATCTCACCGACAGTCCCAAGGCGCCCACCTCCGTCTCAAAGGAAGAAATGAACTCCGCACCCCTTAACCGCCAAGTTGCCCTAATGGTCAACTTTTTATCTGATCAACTCTTAACTACCGCAGCACTACCTCCGCGCCGCACACCACTCTCAGATAATCCATTCGTGTACACGGTGAAGTCAAACTGTCCAAGTAAACTAATAGTGTCCAAAGCGTCTTCCAAACAGACAGCTTTATAATCATTACAACAGCTGCTCCCTCAAAGAGAGGTTGACACTCTACCCTTTGTTCCTCCACTGCCATGGGGCGATAATGACAGGGGGAACTCTAGGCGTCGATGGGCTGCAAACCCAATACTTTCGCAGGTTTCATTAGCCATCTTGCGAAAGTTACTGCGGGCCACGAAGCGGTGGTGAACCACGTGCTCTGAAACTATCCTGCGACGTTTCGAGCTCTCGTGTTTCAAAGACTTCTCTAGTGATGTGGCCGTTTCACGACGGACGATATATGAAACGAAGGAAAACCAGCCTCCAAGCGAATGGCATCGACTGGAGCCATAGAGTACATACTGGTTATGAGTCTCAGGCACTTATTCTGCGCCCGGTCAAGCACCTACACTGCGGAGTTAGACAGTTAACATATCCAACCCGCCCCACAGTACCTGGCAGTGCTCAATAGGAGATTCGGATAATCCGCCGAAGCAGCTGACCATTCCATCCCCACTCCCGGCAACTAACCCCCATCAGGACGCGACTTTCCCTTACCATCTTTATAGCAACCCTATCAGCCCACCCTCTTCGCCTGCGGATGGAATGTAAGGATCTTAGGAATCTACCTACTCTCATGGGTGTCAGGGTTAAAGAAAATTAGCTGGCACTTATTCAGATTGCGGTTTAGCTTCTTCTCCCGACTCCATCTCAAAACTTCCCGCACTTCGATCTTAACCTGAGTGGAGAAGAGAAACAACAGAGTGAGAGGACAGAATTCTGCGGAAGTCCCTCACAAAACAATCGCGTTCCACTCTCGTTCCCATGAACATGAACCATTTCATGATGGTGTGGTTGGTCTGGATGGTACAACACAATAATAAACCAATTTATGAAGGTGTGGTTGATGTTAATGTTCAGGCGGGACCCAGTCAAGGAAGCCGAAGCCCCCGCAGATACGAGGCCACCGCCACGGGGTCCTGAGCCAATACGGCCAAGGGAGGCCTCCCCACCCCAAACAACCGCTGCCGCAGGCCAAGGTGCGCCGGACACTCTTGGAGCCAATGCTCCAGAGTCTCTTCCTCCTCCTCACAATGAGGACACGTAGGAGGCACCCCCGCGTCCATGCGGGCTCGGTACGCCGCCAACACACGGCA
>JAUZND010001332.1:0-34757 GCA_034780555.1 Coelogynopora nodosa
GACTTACCTATAAACATAAAACAAAAATCTAAGATGGGTATTTTTTTTGTACATTAAGCTGCTTCCAGCACACCGTGATATAAATAATAATTATTAAATTAATGATTATATTTTATTATCATTCACATTAATTATTTATTATTTAATTATTAACTGAATAAAGTTTATAGTTTTTATATCATATGTCTATACGAATTTTTAGCACATTATACTACTTGTTCCATGAAGCTATCAATAGCCATCTAAATAGATACCGAAAAAGACGGTTAAAATATAAAGATTATTGTATCTTTATGTATTAGTTGTGTGTTTAGGTTTATGTATGTATAGGATTACGAATATTATGCATAATAATACTTTTAAACAAGAAATCATTGGCTGTGTTTTAATGATTTGAAGGTATACGTGGCTCTTTATACTTTCAAACAAGACGTCTTACTTTTTCACAAAAATATAAATTTAAAATTATACAGCTATAATTATTTATAGACTATTAAGTACAAAAACGATTATTAGAATATCTTAACAATGTGTATCTCTTGAGTGTATAAAAGCGCTATTGTCGATATATATGATTAATTTACAATATATATTTACAGGTTATGTAACGCCAATTAAATAATTTTTTTAATAACAAAATATATGTAACTGTAGAAAAACATATTTTACATTATTAAGTCATTTAAGTATACAATTTTTAATGATATTACATTTACTTTATTTTTTTTGCTGTTAACATATAACGCACTATCTGTATTTTTACAAATAAATTCATTGAGGCATATTTTATAAATTTACAATACAATACAGTACACAAGGTTCAGTACAGTACTGACAGTAGTTGACATGATATATTTATTTGTTTATGGCAACAAATACATAGTTATATGTCATATCATAATTTTGTACATAAGCGGCTTTAAATTATTAACTGGGTTATGCTGAGCATAAAATATAGTAGCTTTATTAACAGTTTTATACTATTTATAATTTTCTTTATAAAAGTATATTATTTCTCAAACCAATTCAATACTTTCTTCATTTGAGATATTTTCAATTTGTGCTTTCCTTTCCAAATGACGCATAGCTGACACAATTAAATTCCTGATGCAATTATTAGTTAACATATTTATTGTATATAGTTGATGTCATAAGAATTACATTAATTGTGTTAAACAACTTGCATTTTACGTTCGTATTTATTTCTACATTTATTAAACAGATTATACTATCATTGATTTACTTTTTGTTTTCATGAAATATTTGAGAGAGATATTTTCATATATATTATAGTAATAAAAATAACTCCCTATTTCTATACTATGAGTAGTATATCCATTATTATTGTTCTTTATTGGATATATTATATTCTATCACTCTGGAAGAATGTTTTTCTGATACATTGGGTATAGGTTTCTATCTATTGGTAATATATTTAAGTGGCATAAAACGTTCATTTTTCGAGATAATTGCCCTGAAAGTTTATTTGGCGGCTATTTTGAAATATGACGTAAAACAAAAAAATTAGCCCAATAATACCGAAATGCAATCCCTATTAGGTCTAGTATATATCATACATCTCATAAAAAGGGTCGTTTTTTTCTTAACGCTTCCTCCCGTCACCCGTGCACCATAACAACCAAATCTAAATCATCAGGCAATCCTGCGACTAAATGTGTAGTTTCACGTATATACATTTCTAGTTTCACGTATTTGAATGCCTCTGATATATTTGTGAATAACCTCAATCCATTGCGGTCCATATTTGTTCAACTGGCTTTTTAGACTGCGGATATGAAGGGAATGGAATTAATGTAATGGGAAGACACTTTTCAAAAAAGTAATCAAACATGTCATAACTACCAAGTTACATAAATTAAATAATAATCAAAAGACTTCATATGCTTACCTATCATCATGCTATGAACTACTATTCCGATATATTGAACAATTTGCCAAGTATTCATTTTGCAATTGTTAATCCAATAAAGTTGTGTTATCACAATTGCCGATAAGAACAATTTAAAAAAAGTTAGAGTAGAAAATCAAAAATCTCTATTTTTTCTGATAACAAAAATGGTACAATTGTAACATTCATGACCACTTGACACAAGTCGTCATTTATTCAAATGAATACATTCATTAATTACCGGATTTAAAAGCAACTTGATTTGTTCTGCTTAATTGGAGCTGGTCACACTAATTCCTGGGAATGTGTCAATAATGTTATTGATCACTATCACTAATGTAAGAAAATAATAAAGCACTCCATACTAAGCTAGATACCAGAGGATAAACTTTACAAATAAACTGACATTCAATTGTTCATTTCAATCAAGATCAGTTTCTATATAGTGAGTGTGTGGATTCAACTGAGGCTATCGGGGTAAACGCAATCACGAGAGCGTATTGCAGAACAGTTAAAATACTTCGGTCAAGGAGAGAGTCGTCAATGGTCATTAATTGTCATCTATATAATATATTTTAGTAGTCGCCTAATTGTTAGGTGTATCTATTATACATTACGCGCTTATATTATTGCAATTTTGAAATGCTTATGCATATTTAACTATAGGCATTTTAACATATATGCTTGTTGTTATACATAGGGCACACTTTATTCATATAATTATGAATGTCTTCACATTGTTATGCTTTTTGTTATAATTTTATTATTCCTATAAAATAAAATAAACTTGCAAAAAACTGTTTTTTAATTTTTATTAATGGCATAATTTTAGCTGTATAAATTTAATATTAAAGTTTTTTTTTAAATATACTATATATGCATACTATTTAATATCGTATAATACTAATAATATAGTAATATTATAAAACGATATACTGTATTATAACATCATAATTTTATAGTGTGATATTTAATAATTAATGTAATGTAATATGAAATAAACAATACATATAAAATTATTTATTTTCATTACTTGTTTTAAAAGTTTTCGTCGTGACTTGGACAATGTTAATAATCGCATTATTAATCGAGATATTTACATGCATGTACAATGTACAATTTAGCCCTAGCTTTTTAAATGGGGTCTCACCACTTTCAATAAAATCAATAAGTCATACAAACCTTTTTTTTAGTATACAATATTGGCATCAAACATTGTAAAAAGGACGGTACCCACTTATAGCAGTAGCTCAGGCCATTTATAAAAAAAGTTTTGCTAGTCATTGGAATAAGGATAGACCTTTTTTAATGTGAAGATGTACATCAATAAACCTATAGTTATTATTTTTATGGGATCTTTAGGTATGAAAGCAAGGGTCTTGTTGGTCTTTGTATAGTACAAATAAAATTCCTACGGAATGTATATGTTAATGATCGGCTTTTATAATAAAAATAGCACTCTAAGCAGCCCATAATATTGAGCGAGGTGCCGTTTAACAATAATATTGCTCGACCCTGCAGTAATATTTATGATGAAGGAGAAACCTAATTTCAAGTAAATTTAGAAATTATTTTGAATTGATAGATGAGACGGAATTTGTAGGGCGCGACATTTTTTTATCATACCCTAGTTTAGAAAAATATATAAAATGTCCACGTTTACTTATTGATAATGATTGGAACTTAAATTTAAATGGCTAGCTTTAAGTCAGAATCAATTGTCAACATATTTTATATGCAAATTTCCTAAGATATTTATTTATTGTCATCGCGCGACTATGTCAACTTAATGTTTAAGTTATGTCAACACCTCTTAATGACTTCTCCAAACAACACCTCGACTCACGCCAGTTTGGTGCAACTGCAGAACGATCGACTATAGCCACGCCCTTGTCTCTCTCTTAGATCCAATCCAAGAATTAGCTGACCTACAAGAATAGTCATGTCTCATCTTGATTGACTTTTCGAAAGGATTTGATAGGATGGATATTGGAATTATTATTCACAAACTTCTAAGCCTCGACTGTCCTGATTACATTCTACGCCCGCAAGCCTCATTCCTGAGAGTGCGCTATCAACGTGTTTTAGTCAACGGAGAAGTATCCCCCTGACTACCAGTACATGACATGCCGGTACCAGCTACCAGCACATGCCGGTACCTACCAGTACATACCGGTGTCTCTCAGGGGACTCTAATCAGTCCTATCGCCTTCATCATCCTCGTCAATGATCTTAATGCCGAAATCAAAAACGTGGACGACACAACCCTGCTCAAATCTACTAGCGATCCATCAACATCCACCATACAAGAGTGTATTAACACCAATGGCCGCAAAAAACAACATGAAAGTCAACGCAAAGAAAACGCAGGAAATTCGCCTCTCTGTACCTCGACAAATCTCAAACTGGCCACCCCTTAATATTAACAGTGAGGAAATTGTACCATCTGCAACAGTGAATTGCTTGGCCTCACAATATAACAAAATTTATCCTGGAACTGCCAAATCAACTCCATTTTCCGCAAAGCAAGTAAACGTATTTACACCTTCGTATCTTACAACCTATCAGGAGTCAAACCAGAGGATTCTGTCCGCGCATATACCAGTCTGGTATTATTCGTGCTAACCTACTGTTCCCAAGTGCGGTCGATTGAACGACGTGCTTTGAATATAATGGCACCTTCAATGGACTACGAATATGCGAGCTATTCCTGTTGGGAATAACACCCCTTCTCACCTAACTTGAAGACCTGTCCACCACCTTCTTGAGGACAGCAACCAACGAAAATTCCGATGAACTGAAGCGCATCCTCAACTCCCATAGAGCCGTCCCTCTCTCTACAAATCTGCGAAACCGGCGCACCTATGTGTTCCTCACAGCAACAGAACGTTTCAAAAGAGTATTTCTTCCATATTATGCCACACGAGGTAATTATTGTGTATTTTTTAATTTTGAGTAATTTTCGAAATACTTATGTAATCTCTGTGTACAAACAAACCCTATATTTTGGTTTTAAGAATAAAATGTATGTACTATTACTAATATTACTACTAATACTATTACTACTATTACTACTATATATATATATTGCTTATAGCCCATATCATTATGTTAGCTTTTCAATGAAATTGTATAGCTTATTATAAAAAAATGAAGTCCGATAATTAAAACTTTAATTTATATATATATATATATGTCGGATTTATTTATAAATTTATATAAAATATTGACTTTTAATTAATGGACTTATTTTTCTTTTATAATATTAATTTTGAAACTTCATAATGCCCACAATCACACACATAAACATAACTTATTTAATTTAGTGTTATCCTACTTTTTAAAGGACTTCTTTCACTCTTTTCTAGTTTATATTTTTTAAAAGGGAGGTTTAATTGATAAAGAATAATCTGCAGTAAGTTGTATTCACAAGAAGTGTTCGTTGAAACCATACTTTAAAGATAAACAAGAAAACTAAGTAATTAAGTAATTGCGATAGAATTGAAAAATAATTCAAATATCTTTTCTTAATTATTTTTTTAAATTATTATGATTACGTAATACAGTAAACGATAAACTGACTAAACATGACGTAACATGCCTCAAAACTTGGATTTAAAGTAGACAATAATTTTACAATTAAGTATAATAAATATGAAAACTCACAGAAATTACAATAAGCAGAAATATAAGAAATGTATTGTGTTCATTTCAGATATCTCAGTTATTTAATGATTTCGTACTTGATAATATTGCATAGTAAAATATATATATTCGGTATTATATTTGACTATATTAGTATATTTGTATATATTTATATTTATTAATTATGTCATATGATTATAATGTTATACATATTTATATTCCTATGGGAAACATCTAGGAAGTTAAACAGGACCAAATAAATCTTAGAATTACATTATAGTTATATGGGTTCGTGTTACGAGCGATCGACTAATGCACATAGGTTTTATAACACAATAAACAAAGGAGCCTTTCCAAAGATTAAAAAAAGATGGTTTAGTGATAGGTATTTTAGAAATTTTTAAGAATATCTTTGTCAACTGTAAAAGTGATTTTATGTAATATTAAAACACTTTTATAATTGGCAAATATCTATAAATATTGAAAATTCCTATCACTAAATCGTCTTTTTTTAACTTTGGTATTAATATTTTTTTAGTAATTTCCATAATTATTGAAGAAATTGATAATATTACTACTTTACTAAACATGCCCCATGTTTGTTGCACCGACATTATTCAGTTAAAATAATAAAAGAAAATGCCATTTCACTACGCAAATCGATATAATGTAAAACCGACATAGCATGTTTTTTATTAGAATAAAAACATACAATGTTTCAATTTCAACAAGAAATGGTATTGCTTAACTATTAAGAATGATCAAAAGATATTTTGTTGAAATTGAAACGTACTAGTATGTTTTAAATTTAATAAAGACATTATTTCTATGCGGCGTTGACATTTATTTATTCCGTTAATTTTAATATACTATATATTGATAAAAATTAAATAGAATATATTTCGAAAAACGATAACATATGAAACGTAATAATTTATTACTAAAAATTTATTTCTAATTCTGAATCACTGTAAACCATTACAATAACATGTACATATATTGATCTGAAATATATTACTAACAAAATCGTTATATAGTTACGGTTATATATAATTTCCACCACGAAGTAGTTTTATTATACACTAGATCAAAAATAGTAAGTCATTTTTTAATTTTAACCAATTTTACAATTGCACATTACATAACTTGATATATAGATACAATTTAACATTACTAATTATTAAATATACTTTCCATATCTTATTTTATATCATATAATATATTAATAATAACGATAAATTTTTATTTATGATCATTTTTATAAACAGATTCTACATAACAGATTGAAGGTTAAGAGATTCAACAATAACCATTATTACATACGCTTTTTGGTTACATTTTTGCATGTCTTTGTATCATTATCAAAAAAAAGCGAGCCTGGGAGATGTGGGTCCGCTAACTAAACCTACTCTAACTAGTGACCCCTAACTAGTAATCACTAACTAATCACTGACGCTATGCGCCGTATAAACTGGAGGACACTATAACAACCACTAACACTACTCTCCCCCGAAGTATATTTTCGAAATTAATCAAATCCGAAAAAGTTTATACATATAATCTTTTATTCCTGTGAAAAAAGTTTTGTTGGTTTGCTATGCCCCGAAATTGATATGCCCCTGCTACGGTTTTTTAGATGTCATGACCGCAATCTCCGAAATCGACAAAACAAGTTTTCTCGATTGCGAAATATATTCGACCAGACGTTACCCAATTTTGTTCATCCTACAATCCTGGATCTGACGTAACCGTTGATGAGCAGCAGCTGGTAACTTTTCATGGCTGATGCCCTTTTGAAATGCCCTCAAAGACCGGTATGTACAGTATAAAATTGTGGACCCCATGCGATTGAAGAACATTCTATTGTGTAAACTTGCAACCTTATATTGCTAGGAATATTATTGCAAGAGGGCAGGGACAGCTTATTCTACTTCAGTCGTAAGATATGTGTACCACATCAGGACGTCACGTGTACATGGACAATTTGTTTACGAGTCTCCAGTTATCAAATACACTAGTTCGGGACGCCAAATCACGACAACCAGAAAAATTCTAAAGAAAAAGCCAGAGTTTACTATATACAAAAATAATGTTCCATCCATAGCGCCCACAGTACTCCAGTCTGTTTGGATTTTAAGAAAACGCAACCATCGTTTCTTATGTTCCTAACAAGAACAAATCTGTCATCCTGCTGACCACAAATCACGATGTTCCCGCCATCGCAGCAGATGAAAAAAATAGACCAGAGATAGTTCTAGATTATGACAAAGGCAAATATGTTATGGACACACTGGATAAACTTGTACAAACTTACAATTATTATCGAACAAGTCACAGTTGTATGTATATTATTCATGAATCTGCTGAATATTTCCGCATACAATGCTCTTGTATTATTTTAATTCATCTTGAATGAGAATGACGCGGTGGACAACCAAGAAAGCATGAGAACTAACTTGCTCCTCAGAATCCTCCTTGCTCCGTTCCGGCCGCTGATGGTCTACAACCTGTGCAGAGACAGCGGCGTTGTCTGTTCTGTCCCGTGGATGGTGTCGTGACAGGAAAACCTCTAGAAACTGTCATAACCTGCGAACGAGGAATTTTCCCCGCATGCATGTTGTGTCCAAATGTTCAAAATGTTAAAACTTTGTTCCATAACTGTTTTATGACGTGATGAGATATAATATGTATTACTTTCTATATTTTGCCAGATATAAAATTTTGGATTGATATCGTTTTTATGAATTTACAAAAGGGATAGAAATACAAATATAACTATCAAGAATTGATTAATTATCTTGGTGTGGCATAGCACCCCACTGGTAAGCCACGTGCGTCTTTTTTAAAACGTATGCTGCATATAATCGGTAAGGTATACTAAGATAGTAATTAAGAAGTGGACGGTTTCAATTACGTCATCGCGAGTGAATGACCTAGATATTGGACAAAAAGTGCTACAGAGTGCCCACTTCTTAACTACTTTGGATAATTTATATGAATCACTTAGAAAGACAACTTAATATTCAAGAAAAGTCATGGAGTATCAGACTTTATATACAAATACAAACAAAAGGACATTAAATTGAAATCATTCTGATGGGATAACACCCCATGGTAAACGGAGGTAAAGAAGGTAAATCTATAAATATTTTTCTTTTTTTTCAACAGCATTGGGCCAACTGAAAGTTATTAGTGATAGTTTCATAACCAGTATCGGTTCGATAACCAAATAATAGTTCCATTTTTATTTAGTACCTCGCTATAGAGTGAACATAAGAATGAACTAATACTATTACTTTTTGTCAGCTGTTGCTACTGCAATAATTACAAAACAATTACGTTAAAAGTTTTTTTTAATATTCTTATATATTATATTTATAATATTATAACAATTATATATATTTATAAGTCAATCATAAAAAATATATAATTAATAATAACTACACAATTATTTAACACAAGCATTGAAATAAATCGTTTTAATTAATTAAATAGTTCTTTCTTTCTTTCTTTTGTTTCTAGCAAAATATATATATCTTGTAAAAGACCCGTATATATGATATACAGGTCTATCTAACAGTCCTCCTCAGAAATATAGTTTACTCAACCATTTTATGCAGTTATTACAGCAATAAAATATTATATATTTGAACATACAGTATATACTTTGGAGTGTGTTGATCATATAATAATGCTTTGAAATGATTCGTCGCCACTTAGGCATAAAATTCAATAGACTAATGAAATTACATAGACGGTGCATTAGTTGATATGCGTCATAATTTATATACGCACCAGTGGTGTTACCACATAACTCTTGATGGTGATTCAGTCAATCAGTATTATTCTCTTTTCATCTGGCGCAGCTACGTCTTTTCTTCCATATTTATATTATGCAAGCTATCGATTTTCAATGAGATGCATTCCTATTGTTAATATAGTATTAACTATGTATTTTGTTGTATACTTCAAAGTGGATACATGCGGATTATAAGAATCAAACATAAAGTTCTCTAGCTGTATTAATACAAACAAATTACAATGATGGAATGTATTCTGAATTTCATCGGGAAATTCTTTAGAAAAAAAAATATTGCGAAGGAGACATCACTGGCCACTCCACTAAAACGATGCTTGACAACGACAGATCTTACCTTCTATGCCGTGAGCCATATGGCGGGGGCAGGAATTTATGTTATCACTGGAAGGTTAATCAGAGATATTTCTGGACCAGCCACCGGCTTGTCATATTTGATTGCCGCAGCCTCGGCTCTGTTCACGGGAGTTTGCTATGCTGAATTCGCCACATTGATACCCAAGGCTGGGTCTTGCTATACCTACACGTACATTGTCCTCGGTGAGCTGCCAGCATACATAATCGGTTGGACAATGCTTTCGGACATTCTAATCGGTATGGCAACAGTAGCCAAGAGTTTCAGTGGTACCATTGATCTGCTCTGTGGCGGAGCTATTTCAAACTGGACACTGTCGAATGTTGGAAGGCTTTCAGAGAACAGTACTCTGCTGGATGAGTCATTGGATATTGTTGCTTGTGGATTCCTTTTGTTATTAACGATGGTTGTGTTGGCTGGTGCGAAAATCTCGTTGTCATTAAACTCTGTTCTAACAACTGCTCAAGTGATGTGTCTTACATCCGTTGCCGTGGCTTGTTTTGTGTGGGGAGATATAAAAAATTGGACAGATAACGGCGGATTTGTCCCTTACGGATTTACCGGGGTCATTTCTGGTTCTGGGATAGCAGTATTTGCTTTCTCTGGATTTGAAGCTGTTGCAATTGCTAGTGAAGAAGCAAAAAATCCACGACGAAGCATTCCTATTGCACTGTTTCTTTCGCTGGGAATAATAACAGTATTGTATGTTCTTGCCTGTCTTGGATTGTCATATATTATTCCACGCAATGAAATTAACTATGCGTCACCTTTTGTTGCGGCCTTTATGAGTCATAATATTGATTCTTTCAAATGGATTGCTGCAATTGGAACGCTACTTGCAACTGGTGCAACAAAAATCGCAAGTATGTATGTTATTCCTCGAATGTTCTACCGAATGGCTTCAGATGGACTTATTTTCAAATGGATTGGATATGTGAATAAATGCTCTCAGGTTCCTATTTTCGGTTTATTTATAGGAGGGATTATATCAGCCACGATAGCCTTATTCCTTGACATCAGAGTGCTTGCCGATTTTACTACTTTGGGAATTTTATTTGCATACTGTACAATTGGGCTTAATGTAATAGTTCTCAGATATTTGCATCTACTCAATGATATACGAAAAGTAGAAAATAATACCGACCTAGCTAGAGAATCGTTAATTATTACTAATGAATCACTTTTAAACATTCGCCCATGGTTTAAGCTTTTACCACTCAAAAGTAAATTTTGGAGGTTACGATGTGTGTTTCGTGGAATACTAGTCAGTCTTTTGATAATCATTATTTCGATTTCAACTTTTGTAGATTATATGATAGTTCAGAATAGCACTGGAGTCTGGTCCATATTTGGTATCCTTGTCTTTCTTTTCATAGTGACATTTGGTTTACTATGTATATATCAACCAAACAGGATCGATGAATCCTTTAATGTGAGTATTAAAATATTTTATTTTTATGACTATATTGTGCTCATCGTATTCAGTAAAATCATGTTTAAATGAACAATTTCGAAAAAATTAACTTTAATTTTACTATTACCGATATAATGTTTTACACATTTATAAATATGTGTGTCGTATGTAAAAAGCACGATTACTGCCGTATTATTTCCTTTAATTATAAAATTATATGACAACATTTAAACATTGTCTAACATTTTTTTTAAAAGCCTACTTCATTTTTATTTTTAATATCTTATCGTAAATCCCCATGTATAAGCCACGCCCCAAATTTCATGGTTTAATATTTGTGTTTTCAGATATATAGCATCTATAATGCATCACCTGATAAGCAGCGCTTCTAAATGCTACTATTTAAGATATTAGGTACATTATAGTCTTACATTATGTATTAATACAAGACTATAGTAGTACTAGGTACTAATATTACACTAATATATTATATTAGTATAATAATAAATGTACAAAATGGCCTTCAATTTTAATGAGCTACCTACACCTATAACTATCTTAATTCGCACAGGTCCTTAAACATGAAACTTAACATAGAAATGTACAGGTATAACTTTTGGGTTGGGTGTATAAGCCGCACACTGACTTTTTAAACAACATTTTGAGTTCGCAAGTGCGGCTTATGCACGGGGATTTACGGTATTTATTCTATCCACTATTTTGGCACAGTATTTGCATTTTTAAATTTCTCAATTACATGTGCTGGGTTGAAATTGTTATATGGATCACTATGAATAGTTATGAGTAAAATTACCAAAATAATTAAATTGAAGTATCTACCTACATGTTCGGGCCCGTACGCTGGTATGATGTAAAGGGTGCAAACGTCCCTAAAAAAATTTACCTACAATTGTTTAGCAATATTCTTCGTATAAGCCTAATATTATGTAGTCGATAATACTGTATTTCCAAATACTCCAAAATGATTGATAGGTAAAGCTTGCAGCTGTTCAACATAAACGAAATTAGAGGTTTAGCTACTTCTCGCTATATAGAAATTAACATTAAATCGTGAGATTGTTTAGTATAAAGATTTTTTACGATTTGTGAACAGAGTAGCAGATAACTATAGCAGAATAAATCAATAGTTACGTTTAGTAAATTTGTAGTTCACTATGTAAACGTTGTAAATCCCGTGAATTTGTAATTCTTACTTATTCATCCATGTTTACTATAATTAGTTGAAGTGTATTACATGTTCTTAAAGGTGTTAGCGTATAATAGTTGTAATTTAAATAGATTTTTTAAATAAATAATTATTATTTTCAATAAATGTGAATTTATGATTGTTTAAAAAAAATTTACTTTAATAATTACGTAATTATTTTCTTAATTTATCTTTTCATGATCGACAATAATATAAATGATAGTCTTAATATAATAATGTATGTGAAAAGTATGGATGCTTTGCAAATGATATTATTTGAAACGTTTACATTTTACAAAAAGGTTCTATACTTTTGGACATTTATACATATATAATAAATACATTATATCAAAAGAAGGTTATAGGACTTATCCCCATCGATAAATATAATGAAGCGCCAAATGTGTTTACTTCCCTTCTACACTGAAAGTCGTTTTTTCTATTTTATATATTTGTAACGATATCAAATAATCCATTACATTTTTATATCTTAAAAGTTTTGAGTATAAAGTAATTATATAATATCCACAACATATTTATAAACAAAAAATACGTATTACTTTGTTAACCAAACGATGGATTACACCTTTCCCGAAAAGCGAATTTCTACGTTTTCTGTATTTTATTCTTCATTACGTGAAATAATATTAAACTTGTTTTTTTAAATCTTTTTAGTCTGTTTAATGCTGCTAAAAACAAGATCGGTCATATTCCATGCATACAGACAAATATAAACATTATTCAAAGTTTCCCCCATTTCCTAAATTCACTAACCTACATAATATATTCTAGTTAACTATTAGAATATACATAAAATGATAATAGCATGATATTGACATAGTTCCAACCAATATCAACTAAATCCAACTGTTCAAATATAAAACTTGTTCATTTTAAAAGTTTTACGTGTCATTATACATATATATATATATTGTATAATATGTATGCTGGGTAAAACATAACATGTCATTGTTTGTATACCCATTGAAACATAAACTAAATCAATGTTGTACATTTTATTGTAACATATTTAAACTGTAAATATAGTTATTTAAAGAAAATATAAATTGCACGTTTTCTTTTTCAAACTAAAATGGGACAGTAAAATAGGACAGTAAATTTAATAAATAAAACTTAGTACTATGTCGTTGATCTTCTTGTGCAAATGTGTACTTTGTAATTACAAAAAATTTAATAAAAAATAATGCATACATTTTTATATTACAAAAAAGTATTTCATTATTATATTTTTGTTCTAATTAAAATTAGGTTTGTTAAAATTAAAATCTATCTAAGAAACGTTCAAAACTCTATATATAAATAAATTACTAAATAAATTTGAAAATATTTTATACATTTGAAAAGTTAAAAGGATGAAATTAAATGTCTTTTGTATTTGATCATACAAACATAACATTTAAAATTCAGACGATTTACTTCGTCGAAATCGAACTTTGAAATAGATTTTAAAATTAATAACTGCTCCAAAGTTAAACAAAATGTAATAATATGTACTCTTTTGGAAAAATCACCAAACTATCATTCAGAATTATTTGACTTTCACGTTTTGTATTTTGTAGACTGTCTGTCGTTGTCTGAATGTTCCAAATTGATATTTAAATATGTGGTAGTAATTCGATTTAAGTATTAATTTAATTTTTTTTTATTATTAACAATTATAATATAAATAGTTTTCTAATGTGTAAACACAATATAAATTTATTTAAAATGTTTGTTCTTAGCAAAAATTAAATTAATTTCTCATTTAGATTGTGGACTACAAATTGATGCTTCTCTTTTTATTAATTATTATTTGAGTTCACCATACTTTTACAGATAGATTGCTGATCATGTAAATATGTTGTATTTTATTTATTTTTATTTGAACTAACTACTATTATTTAAAATTATTTTATTTAATTATAGATTAAATATTTCTTTCGATCCTGTAATAATTTAAAGCGATTGTGATTAGTATTTTTTTTAATAATTTACATTATGATTAATTTCTTAATCAAAAAAATATCAGTCGATACAACTGTTTTTAGGAATAGACAAACTATCGAAATAAAATGTTATTCAGAAGTGATATAAACTTTCATTCTTTAATAGACTAATAACGAAACAAAACGAAGAAAACCAACATTATTTTATTATCTATATTATTGTTTTAATTTAATTTTTTGAAAGAAAAGCTTCATACATTATACAACATGGATTCATTACGTTATGATACAAAAAGTTTCGCATTCTGATACTCATATAATGATTAAAATTTGGTTTAGCGCGCAATATTTGTTATAAATATATATTACACTATATATACATAACGATATAATATTATATGTTACTTTATGTCTTATATTTGCAGACACCGTTAATGCCTCTTGCCCCAGTATTAACCATTCTAATCAACATGGTGCTTATCTTAAGGCTTCCACCTATGACATGGATGCGCTTTGTCATTTGGTCCACAATAGGTAAGAATAAACCACCTTTAATTAATAAAAGCGAAAAACACGTTCAGGTTATTTGACCAAAATACACCATTTATGCTCGATATAATGAATTAAACCTATAAATATATGTCTCTGTAGATGTTTGAATACGATGTACAGGAAAAACAATAGTGTACGTTAATGGTCGACCATGGCCTCTATGGACAAGACCGCCTAAAATTAAATCGCGGACAAAATATTTCCATTAGTAAAATGTGCATCTCGGAGTTCAAGTTGGAAAATTATATATTTTTTCAATCATACTCATTACTATACTATATTGTTTTATAATATTATTTCCCATTGAGTATATTGTACTATTATTATCAATGCTATGTTCACATGAACTGAATATTAAGCATTTTAAAACAACGTTAATTGTCTACATTGCTATATCAACTAGCAAACAGAATAGGTCTACACTGTTAATAGTATGCTCTTTATATATGCATATTTAAAGTTATATATTTTCTACAATAAATAGGCTTTCTAGTCTTTTGAACAATTGTTTAAACAGACTTTTGCTTGCTTGGAATGTAAAATTTTAAATATATCATAAATTTTAAATGTTATGCTTACATTTAGTCATGATTGATGGTCATTCCATGTGTAATTATCTATAATTATTAATTCAAATTAATAATTAATTATAATTATTATATATCATTATATATATTATAATTAATTATAATATCAAATTATAATTATAATTATTATTAAATTATTTTAAAAAATGTATAAATATCGATGACAGTTACATAATATTTAATAAAGTATATGTATATCTGTAGTGAGTGAAGCTAAAGTATTAAGATAAACCTAATTTTGAGACACTTTCCGCAGTGGTGAAAACAATATGAACCGGCTGCATATTTATAGATAGAATATAATAAATATATATAAAAATATAATATAAATACAATATAAATTATATTATATTATATTAAACATTTATTCTCTTCATTCATTTATTTATTGCTTAAATTATATATTTATTCCCTTAAATTATATATTTATTCCCTTAAATTATATATTTATTCTCCTAAATTACATTTTTATTCCCTTAAGTTACATTTTTCTTAATGTTTATTTTACTTCTAAATAATGGAGCAAAACAAATCATTATTTTAATAAAAATTAATTAACATAAATTGAATCTTATTTCAAATTGAAAAAGTAGATTTCTTTGGTTTTTGTACAAAAAATGCGAAATTTTCGTAAGCTAAAAAATGGAGAAAAGAAATATGAGTCGAAAATCGACGTTTTAACACTTAGTTATGTCATAAAGAGATTGGTGACCAATTAATGCCTACTATTACAAAATATTGACATCTAAGTTTAAAGTGTAAAACTGTTACATATTCTTGGTCTTCAAATGGTAAATCCAAAGGGTCTCTATCGCATATATCTATGTGGAAACGGCTTTTTTCATAATTATTATATTACACTATTCAAACAAACTTTGCTTACATAAAAACTCGCTAATTGTTTTAAAAACAGAAATGTTTGGAGTTATATATTTTTATTTGTTTATATTATTTCATTGGTTATATATATTAGAGTTTTCACATCTCTAAATCATCACTTTTTATTAATTATTCTTTTGCCGAATTATTACTTGAGTTTATTTCTTATTCTTTCCTTCATAATATATTTAAACTTTTGCACCAACTCTCAAATTTACAGTTTCGATAAATTCTAATCAGAACATTGTATAATATTCTTAAATGTATACACAATACTTTTTTTGACAGCTTTTAAATAGTACTTATTTTTTGCAGTTATATAAAGCTCCAACAAATCTTTATTTTTTAATTTTTAGAAAATAATTTTCACATATGAAGTGCACAATTCCGTTGTTTTGTTGTCGTAAATTATTCTATTTAATGTGAAAATAATATATAAAATTAAAAATTAAAAATATGTCGTAACGATATAAATATGATTTGTATTGATAGCATAGTTGATATACTATAATTAATCCGTCTAAATAGTGCAATTTTGTTTGCCATATAGCACATACAAAAAAAGTTGAATAAATATTAATTTAAAATTACTTATATAATTTTTTATAACTTTACATAATCTAAACTTATTATAATATAGAATTAAACATTTATGTTAAAAAACAATATAACAATATACATTGTAAGATCATCATATAGTGTCACGGGCTACGGCCTACTATTTAGATAGACATTCAATAAATATTTTGTTTTATGTGCATATCATATTATTTAAAGCTTTAAATTATATAATATAATGTATACGTAGGCATATAGATTTTTACTAAGTTGCTTAATTCATTCAGACTATTTCTTTTAAATAAATTGTATCTAAAACTTCAAACAAAATGTTTTATGCATAAAATAAAAGCAACCTTTTGCTATTCTGCACAAATGTTTTAAGGTTTAAGAATTTGTTTAACTTGAATATACCCTCAGATTATGTAGAGTTTGCCGAATTTTAACTTATTTTAATATTTAAAATATAATTTGAATGAATATTAAATAATATAATAATTTGTTAAGAATCTAGAAATACACATGATTAATTGAAAAAAATGGTGAATCCTCCATCTCAAAGGATTTATTACGAATTAGGTATGGCATGTTTCTTAGAATGTTGTTTCAGTTATAAAATATGCAAAATTACATATGCATATACAAAATTATTATTAAAAATAAACAATAAAATCATTTGATACAGTTATAACACAAATCAATTAAATGAACATTAGATATTGTTAAAAGCATGAAAATAATAAAACATTCCATTGCATTTATGGTGTATTAAATATATAAATCAATATTTAACATTCGAATAACACAAAACTTAGTTTTGAAAAATGTATAATTATAAATTGATAAAAAAAGAAACGTCCCTATTTCTATTCATATAATAGTTTTGTTTAGCCAGAATTTAGTCTATTAAGAAATATTCTTTATTAAAGACCGACAACTCCCTGGAAACGACCTTGTTGATGCAGAGTCCAGTGAAACATGGACTGTTTTACTAGTGGCAAATTTTCTGGTTGCATTAACCACTTCATGTGAACATTAATTTGTGATTTGTAATAATTTAGAGTTGTGAAAAATTCAATATAAATAATAAAATACAATAAAGTGTTATATAATAATCACTGTACTTTTTCAGTTTCAATAATTAGCCAGTCTCTTTATTACTAACATTCAATAAAAATATGTAATTTTTCATTGTAATTGCTATTCATTTTAACATATATATCATGAGTGCTTATTTCGGTCATTTCGCTAACCTATAGAAACCCCCTTTGTGTAGATGATATAATATGGTGCTTTCTACATGTTTAATTAAAAACCTTTACTCATGGAGAAATAATATAAATTACCATTTTTGATTTCATCATTTTATTAAATTAGATTTATTATGTGTAATATATATATTAACGATATAAGTTTTTACCTGTCATTTATAATCGTGAATAAATTGATACATTAAATGGTTTTTGCGTATAACATATATAAAGAGTAATCATTTTGTGTTTTGAAAATTTTAATTTTAACAATAAAATACTATATAATAAAAATATAATTTTTCAGTTTTAATAATTAATTTAAAAAAATTATCTTTATTCATTGTCATATATTCTATAGTTCCGTCGATTTGTTGCTGTGACTGAGCTTCTTCTATTTAATATTTTTTACCATAAAATTTTCTTTCTTTTAGTATATGATATATATTTGAAAGTTTATATATTTTGATTTCTTAAAATAAATATAACAATATTTCTAGGTGAGCAGTATTCAGTATTGTTAATTAATTTTCACAATATAATTATAAATTAAAACAATATATATATATCGATTATTTAAAAATATCATGTAACTGTCACGTTGTTAAAATAAAGAACATAATTTGTTATACCTTAAAATAAGTTAACAAACATCTACGTACAATATTATTAACTCACTGATTTTTTGTCAATATTGTTTTTAGTCATTGTCATTTGAATGATTCGACATTATTATTCGATTTGCTGTTCGATTTATAATTTGCTTTATGATTCGTCTAAGTTATAACTATGACCAATTTTTTGCTAATATCGTTTAATAAATTAAAATTTGTTTGAAAATTTATTTGAAATTTTTTTAAATTTATTAAAAATTTATTTGAAATAGAACTTACTTTTTATGCAACAAAATATAGACATTTAGTATAGCACTCAGAACATATTGTAATTGACCTAATTAGAAGACAGTGCATGGAGGTAACATGAATGTATTTTCAGTACACTCAACTTTCTTGAAATTGGAAGTACATGTATGAACCAGAAACGAGACTGGTTAATGGATCAATAAAACTAGTTTACTGTAATATATGAATTATATCAGCAAACAAATTTCACTAAAAAATTCTGATCTAAAATAATATGAATATTATACTACAACAAGTCGCTATATGATAATTGTTTTAATAGTATGTTATTATTAAAGTAATATTTATTGTACATATTGTTTTATATGTACATACGTGTTGTAATTTTTTATAGCAAATAATCAAATAACGATCTAATTGTTTAAAACTATTAGTAAGTAAATTAATTGATATGTTTCTTTGTTATTAAATATATAAATAAATTTGTTTATTTTTTATTTTTTATTTGATAGTGTGTTAACTATTTATTAAATATTTGTGTAATTTTGTTTTTATAATAACGATTATATATTTATTACCATGCATATAATAATTTGTTTATATTTATTAGTTAAATAAGGTAACGTTATTACTTTAATGTACATATATGTTTAATTGTATAGTAAATATATAAATAATTTGGGTTTATCTATAAAGTTATGGTTTGAAGGAAAGAACAAGTTTAATCCGGAATTAGATTGACAAATATATGTTCCTAATAAGGATGCCTGCCAAAAAACTGGCTAATGTCTCAAATTGTTTATCGGATTTTTCTACCAATTATATTATAATGGACATAAAAGCCTTTGATAATTTTTTTCAAATATTTCCAATTTTGCCCAAAGTTTCTGTAACTACATTTATTGTTACAACATTTATTAATTAATTTATTTCCATTTTTAATATCTAACTGTATAAAAATGTTAAACAACTGTTTGACTAATTCTCATTCACAATAATCATTTCATTGCTGAATCTTTCCTAAACTAAAGTTATAAATACATATTTCACGATACTAAACATAGGTACAGTTATGTCATAGGTTTAGTACACTTGTAGTTATCGGTATTCAACAATCTAGACTAGTAACTTGGGTATAATGCAAGTGCTTTATTATATCTTATGTGGACCATTATATGATAATATGTGTGCTAAATTATATATGTGTATATGTGTTATTATAATATACATTTTTTCTGTTTTTATAAATTATTGTACTCAGCATCTACCTGTATAGTAAACTTACATGGTTGTGATTTAAATCTGAGGGAATAAAAACTAATTTGTCAAGGTGGCTAATACAGTCATTAAGTAGCTAAGATATACAAACAAGGGTAATTTAAAAAAAAGAGAATGTTATAAAAATTATTATAATATATACGTTTTTGCACATTGTCATAATTTGTTTAAATATGTATAAATGTAAATATTTATTTTAACTTTTTACTGCAAATTTCTATTAATGTAATAATTAATATCCATTAATTATAAAATGCCAACAATACAATTAAAAATATTTTTAAAGTTAATAATAGTGAATGTTAAATCATTAAGTAAAATTAACTAAAATTGAATTATTTTGTTTATTTTTTAATTATTGTTTTAAATGTATATGTATCGACCATTTTTATCGACCTTCTAAAATCCAATTCATTTGTTTATATTAGCTACATTTGTATCGACGACTTTAAAAAATAGATAAAATTTCCTCCGGTTTTTCTTCCGGATTTAAGTCACAATTAATTTTCATCTGGTGCAGCTGCAGCATATATCTAGAAATTTAAAAATGTCTGTTTAACTTTATTAAAATTTTAATAAAATTTGAATATATAAGCAATGCAGGCAATTTAAAAAAATATCCTTGATAATTGTCATCCTACACAGAGAAAGGACGGACAATTGCCCTCTATATCTCATAATATGTTATAATTGAGAATTTTTAATAATGTTAGAATGTGTATAAATTTGTTATATATAAAATTATTTATTGTTTATGTAAATCAATATCAACATTTGCTATCATATAATTTAATAAATTTAATAAATTAATTGTAAATTAATATATTTGGATGTCTTCATGTACTGTTACGTAAAACTTTACCAAATAATTAAATTTATATTTAAATGCATTTACAGAAATATACTGTAAAGCATACTAAATAATGGATATGTTTTCACATGTATGACTTATTACTAAATCAATTCCTGTGTGTATATAATAAGTTGGGGAAGAAATTATCGCTCCCGGCCTCTCTATGGAGGAAAGCAATTATTCATCCACTAAACATATATTATTTCCGACATTGTTGTTACCTTTTATATTCTGCATTTTATTTTTGGACAACAAACGTATATTTGTTAATCATTATGAAGTTGTCGCGTGATGACTTCAACAAAATGTAATTTATGAAGTAATCAAATTTATAAAATATAAAAGATTCAATCTTTGTGCTAAATTGTTTTAAATATGAAATAATTATATACTACGTTAATTTACATTAGTCAGGCCTTATATGAGGTTAACGATTTCGCCTATTTGATTAAGCATAAATAATTAGGCATGCATGATAAGTTGTTTTTAAATTCAGTAAATTACACAAATCACAATATAGAAGTACTTTATTTTAATTATACTTATTTTAATTTTATTATTTTCATTACTTATTTTATTATTTTATTCTTATAAACTAAAAATTCAATTAAAATTACTAAAAAATCGAATACAATGTTTAAGAAAAATGTATTGATGAATTTTATATTGCTGAATTATACATTATTGAATATATTGGAGAATGTTGGTGAATATTATTACAAAAATCGATTTATTATTTATTCCTGCCACGTTTACCTACTTCAATAAAAAATGAAAGGATTTGCTTAATAAATAATAAATTATGTACATGCATGTTATATTACTTATACATGCATACATGTTCTCCCACCTGAAATGTTAACTTGTATAACAAGGCTTTCTTTCCTTTCTTGTTGATTAACAATGCAACCACACCCTTTCAATAAAGGTTACAGTTGTTAAGTAACAGTAGCAGTACTAAAAAAATGTGCTTTTTAGGTGATAAAAACGTTATTATATAGAAACGGTCAACACAGTGTTTCGCTCTATCCTGTTTTGACTTGATTTTATTTTTATTTATAATAAGTTACCAAGCCAGTGACAAATTAAATAGTTTCGGCTCGCCAAGTAGTTTTCATATTTAGCCTTTTTTTGTTTAGAAAACACGACAGTTCAGATTGCATCTATTTACTATAAATTTATAAATATCGATAAAACGTTTAGTGTGATAATTTGTGATGGCGTCTCAACCTGCATTTTGATAAATTGTATACATTTTTGTGCATAGTCAAACATTTTATACGTTTTGTTTACATTAAAATGATTTTTAGGCAAAAGGGAACTAATATTGTAAGAATAATCGAATATGGAAAATCCGTACAAGTCGAAAAGGGATATTTAAAAATGGGAAAAGGCAAATCACGAAGTGACCATAAAAACAATTCTTTAAGAAGAATTCAATTCAATAATAACAATTCGTCACACTAGCCATAAATGTCTATTACTCGATTTAGTATACTTTGTACCCATCCTGCTTTCTAGGATCAATATATACTTATTTTTTTCAAACATACTGCTTATTTATTTGATATATATTTACGAGTGATATACTTAATGTATAAAGCGTAATACTTTAAAGTATGAGTACATTTACGTGGTATTTATATTTATTAATAATTACTTTAAACATGGCAACAGCTCATAATTTTCACGGTGTAGTTGTATAATTATTATATAAAACAAACTTGAAATATGTAAATATATTTGTATTATTTGTAATTTAAATAATTACAATGTTTAATAATATTAAGGTTATTTTTAGGTACAATTAATATTTAATTAATTTAAAAGTAAAGGTAAACATACCAATAGACTTAATTATAGTAAAAAATATAACGTAACACTTTTCGTAGTACTATATTCATTTACGCTTTTGCGTATATTCTATTTTGAATTTTCATTATTTCCTTATCATTTTTTTTATTTTAAAATATTTCTAACTTTACATATTATTGTAGATATGCAGAAACATAGATTGCTGTTAAATGTCAGTAATTAAAATAACAATAACAAAATATAAATGATTCTTGCAATAAAATGTTTTATTTTTTATTTTTAGGGTTAGTCATATATTTGTGTTATGGTGTTCATCACAGTACTGTTTATCAAGACGACAATTATGAACCCTTGAAAACGATCGACGAATGTAATGGTGAAGAAGAAATTGAAATTGAACTTAATGACTAATTTTCAACATAATTTTTGTTTAAAATAATATAGAGGCATATTGCATTTTTGTGTATTTTTCGTTTAAAAAGGGTAAGTGTTAACTCAAACAGTTGATGCTTATACAATCCATATTTGATGCTTCTTGTTTGTTTTTAATGCTTGTTATTTTTTATGTAGGCTATCTTATTGTTTGTTCTGTCAGATTGTTAACTTTATGTTGAATTTAATATTATGTTAATTTGTTCAGTATATGTAAAAAATATGTTGACGGTGTTGTTAGAATATTATTGGAAATTATAAATCTATAAATATAACTTTTTTTTTCTTTTCTTTTTCTGCTATTACCTTATCTGGTCAATCTTCAGATAAGACATTTGTGATGGTGTTACTGCTTATTAATCACTCGTTTCAAATATTACATATATGTTACATTTTTCGAAGCTAATATTAACACCATCATGGATATAGAATATACCATGAATACATAGCTGAATACAATTTACATGTTCACGTATATTGTAATATTTTTCAGAAAATTTTGTTCGGATCAATTTTAAAATTCTGAACATATTTGATAAATACCTTCTCAAAAAGTTAATACGGTTGGTAAATATTAACGATTAAAAATTCAAACTTTTCCCATAACTAGTATAATATTTGTTTCTTAGATGTATTATGATTATAGCAATATGTGATCATCATATATATATATATTTATTTAAATAAAATATAACATTAACTTTACACTTATTGTATTCCAATAAATAAGTTTGCTATTTTAAATACGACATTTCTTTGTGTGGGCTCTACTACGTTTAATACAATTATTGTATAATGTATATATTTTTTATTTGTACGCTTATTCAACTAAAAATGTATACTATTATATATAATAATGTAAATGTTTTAATTACTTTTATTTAACTTTACTGTGTACACTGGCCTATTTCAGTAAACTGCTGACTACGAAGTTACATTCGAAAATAATGCTAGGAATTACCATTAAAGAATATTTTTTTTAATAATAAATTGTTTCAATGAATGCAAAAAGAAACAAGTTAATCATCCCTACTTTTTAATACTCCTCAGCAGACAATCAAAATACAGTACTTCTGATTTCAGACATATTATGTTGGTGTTGGGTACGTGTATAGTCTGCTTAAAAACACTAATATAGACGAAACAGCGCTGTCCAGATTTTCCCACCGGTAAATATGCTTCTATACAGTAGTTAACATATTTCAAAGACTTAATTTTTTGCGACTTTGTATTCTAATATTCTATAAAGTAGTGATATAATTTAGTAAACGTTCAGGTTAATAGATATATCAATTTAGATCAAATCAAGGAGAATATGTTAAGTATATTGTTGGAATTTCATGTATTTACCGAAATATGGATAAATAATTCATATCAAATAGTTTTCACCTAAATTTAGAAAAACATTTTTTATCAAGAAAAATTTGATTGGTCATATCAGATCAAACAGTTTTTTTCGAAATAGGCCTTAATACAGATATATATATATATTAATTCCGTTTAAAACATAATTATTCACAATATTTCTAATCATCTATTAATATCTGAGATAAGATCTTTATCTAGTATATTTTGATAATAGTATTTATATTAATAGTAATTATATTATATAACATATGTTGTTCAGAAAAAAACTAAATACAGGAGATTTCAACCATTTGTTAAAATTTGGTACACAGTTTACATAAGTATACATTATTTTGATCAGATCAGCTCAAAAACATGGTACCCGATTTGATATAAACTAATGAATGAATTGATCTAGAAGGATTTTTATAAACAACTTATATTTTTATTTAGTAACAAAACCAATGTTTAATAAAACAAGTGTTAGTAGAGTAAAGTAAATAGTTGTAAGTATTAAACTAAAAATAGCAAGTAGACGACAAATCTCTTCCCATTAGTACAATTTGAATATTAAAAAACAATTAATTTTACAAATCGGCTTGATCACAAAATATTCTAAATTTATAAATACATTATAAATTTTAAATAATTAAACTTTTTACTTGTTTATTTTATAATATTATTTATATATACTACATATTTATTACTAATATTACACGAATGGCATATAATAATGTTTTTAATGGTAGATAGTGTACGGAATGTGTTCTAATTTGGTGTAATGATGAGAACACAAATCTGGGCGTTTTTATTAAAATACTTTATAAAAAAATTAAAATAAATCAAATCAAATTATATGTAATCAAACATGAACAATTTTTGACCCGAAAGTAATTAATCGCATTTCATTATACAAAAAACATTTTGCAATTCATGCAATTCTAATTGATATTAGGAAGTAAGCAAATTCTGAAAAAAATAGTTAAAAAATGTGTTCCATTTTGCCATACGATGTAGATGTAATTTTACTTTTCACAATATAATAAAGTTTATGGAATTTTTTGTGTGTTTACAAACAAATGAAGGCAACCATTTTGCAATTTTGCATAGGCGTGCCGAACTAAATACGGAGTTTAAATGGTATATTTGTACAGTAACAAATATCAAAAATGAAATTATTCAAGTTAAATCAGATCATATTCGATAATTTATTACGAAGAATAAAGAAAATGCCCCCATTTTTTAATAATGGAAGATGAAATAACTTTACATGACAAAGAGATTCTTGCAGTCTGTGTATGATTTCCAGAGTATTGCAGTAATGCTTATTTCATACCGATGAAGCATGAAATGCCTTTTAATTTCCATCAACTAGATCATATATCGGGTCCTTCTATTTCTGAAGCAAACCAGTCTCAACTCTAACCAAACACTGAATAGACACTAAACAATGCAAGAACACTCACATGACACAAATACATGCTTCAATCAGTGCGACCAATGCTGTACAAGATCTTATAAGGAAATTGGCTACTGATGCAGATTATCAAGGCTGTCTAACTGCACTCTTTCAATGTGACAATTTGCCCTTTAACTGCAAAATTCCGGAAATCCTAATCATGGTAGAAACATGTCCACAACTCATACTGTTTTTTTTTATAGTTCTCTAAAAAGTCAAACATTTCACCAACATTTCATCCAGAAACATGCACGTGTTGTGTAGAAAGTCTTCACATGTCAGAGACATTGGGTTCATCGAAATCTGACATGAGACTATCCAGGAACTCTTATACCCACATATTCACATCACGTTGGAGAAAATGTGTCATGGAATTGGTATCATTTATTCCACAGTTTGTGTAGATTCCAGTAGCATATCTTGTAGCATTCTTCATTGCCAAAGAACTACTTGACACGATTACCCCATTGGTATTTGCTCTTCAGAGCGAGCTCATTGAAATCTATTCTGTGTTTCATAAGGTACCTGAGCTTTGGTATATTACCACGAATTATATCGAGAAACGTTAGACAAACAATGTTATGCCAATTTTCTACCGAACACAAAATATCTCCAGCTCACCAAATGTGTCCCTGCCGAATCCGTCAAGGATTATTGGAAGCAAGCAATTGCGATTAACGTTAATGATTACAACAGAACATTTTACTTAACTTTTTGGAGAATAAGAACATGAGTGTTTAATTGTATGTAAAATTGATTAGAACCATCGATCAGGCAAAATCAGCTCACCAGATAGAAAGAAAAGAAATAAATCAGAAATAATAAAATATAAATCAAAAGAAAGGGTAACTATATAACAAAGAAACCCGACAAAAAAGATACACAGAAGGCAAAGGAGAGTAAACTATCAAATAACTATCAACTAAGTGTCCGACATACTTTCATTCTAAATATTGACGTGCATATATACTGTATTTAAAACACTCTAATATTCTAATATATCCTCCTTGATCAATTCAAATCATGTCAGCACACATAAAAGACGCATCACTATAATATAGCATTAAGAACTTTTTTATCCTAAAATTCTTTAATGTTGTCATATTTATATTTTGTAACAAATGAAAGGTATGTAAATATATATATATATGTGCTGTAGAGGATGTGCTTCTAAATTGAAAATGGTTTTCATTTCAGTTGACTGGTCAGCAGGAAATTAAACTGCCCTTTATTTAAGATGAACCGAAGCAAAAGAATTGTTTTGCCATCGACAGGGCGCATGGTGGGAAATATAACATTTAAATATAATACTTATTTTCTTTCAATATTTAATGTTGTAGCTAGAGATTTCTTACATATAAATTTTGTGTCGTGTTTTTAACATATAACAAAAATATCGATACATCATCTGTTTAGAACAAATGAAAATTTTGTTTTATTATTAAAGTATTCAGTTATCTTTATTTATTATTTAAATGTTTAAATTATTAAATTATGAATATATATATGCCCGTATAGTCAAATTGTTGGGCATTTATGAATTTTTTTGTATATTTTGCAATAATTTTATATAGTTCTAAACTAACTGGTATACAGATTAGACTATTTAATTAGATAGAGTAACAAAGATGAACATATTATAAACATAAGTTATGTTTTACAAAATATATATAGTTTACGTTTACATACATAAAAAGTAATATAATAATAATAATAATGAATTAAATTTTAAATAAATATTAATTACATATACTGAAGTCTCAAATAAGTATACACTTCTATGAGAAAGGGTACTTCATAAACAAATAATTATTCGAACTTAAACAACTTTTGACATTGAGGGGGCTTAGAAAGCGGGGAGCTCGAGGGGACAAGCAGTCGCCCGCAGTTTTAAATGTGGAAAACAGCTTACGTGACATCGCTTTCATTTATGATCATTATATTCAAAACGCAGTGCATTCGTAACTTTCAAATATTTGCTATACGTGTCTGTGTAGATATTATCGATTGATTTAGGATGTTACATCATGATGTTGCATCAAAAAGTTGATCAAGATACAATTTTATTTCAAATTGGAAAAATGATTTTCAGAAGAAAAAAACTTTAAATATACTACTTTAGATTTAGTATGTTTACTGTATGGAAGGTTTTCTAGTTATTTTAATGATATCATTATACATTGATTAGTTAAATTTTGTTCGATCAGATCTAAAATAGTTTTTAATAAAAAACATTAATTATTAAAAATTATTATTAGTGATTATTTTGTTGAAGAATGATGAATTTTTTAAAAAATTTGGGGGTACTTCAGATGTTATTCATTATTATTGACCTATGATCATATGTCAATGATTATAATAAATTTTTGTCAAAAAGAAATTCAAAATTTATTTCAGAATAGGCCTATTATAGTGTCAAATTTATAACATTGGTTCAATTATAATATGTTTATTTAGTTTTTATATATATTATTATATACTTTTAAAATAAAATATATTAAAAAATACTGCTAAGCTGCAGGAGCACATACCGCAAGTAAAACTATTTTATAAACAATATAAATAATACTTTGTAAAACTACATAAACTAGACTTGTTATAAACAGTAGGTACTGTAAGTTATGCATTTACTTCGTTTTGCTTGTATAGTTATTTTTTAATTATACAAAATTACCCGTTTGGATATGTGCATAGTTGAGTAATGTAATGGTTTTTAACTGCGCATGACGTGAAAAATAATTAAAGTTAAGTTTACATAATGGATTACTAAGAAATTAATTAATTAATTTTGAAATTCAAAATAAATGTTAAAGTAGATAAAATATTTCCTGTTTTCTCAAAACAAATATTTAAATGTGATTATTCGTGTTTTATTTTTATTTATTTATAAAGGATTGAAAAATCAACAGAAACGGTGTTGTTGTGGGTTCTATAATATAGTATAGGGATTATTTCAACCAAAATAAAAATACGACATATTCAAAACTTTAACACACCGCGACACCGGTGCCTTTCAAAGTAGCTTTGATTAGAAAGCGCACACGCAGTCAATTATAAAATGACGATACACTGATCACCGTGATAGAAGTGAAGGAAAGAGAGACGGAGAAAGAGGGCACGACGTGTAAAGAATTTGTCGATGGCTCTTGTTTAGGAAGACTTTCAGTAAACTTTTCCCGCCTCGGAAGATCTCAAGAGGCTCAGAAGTGTGCGAACATTTTCTGGTAAATGGCTGTTTCCTCCTGTTCGCACGATTAGTTCATATAGGAACGCTTCCACACTGAATGCTACTTCTTTTTCCGGTGCACCGCCTTTTAAGTTGAAAAGTGATTCCTCTGCAGTCACACATTGTCCCATTGAGGTCTTCTAGTTTTCCTCGTTCTTCCTCCTTCACTGTTATAGTGCCTCGTCGTCTTTATTGCAGAATTATTGTTTAATTTGATTCATAGTCAATTCTTCTGATTTTACACATATATATATATATATATACGTCAGTGTATATTTGACTGTTCCCTAGAAGATTACAGTCGATTTCTGGTTTCTTGCTGTACAATCGGAGAAATTGCTAATAGTCTCAAGTGGCATAAAACTGGTTCCGTTCTAGCGTGTCATTGACTGGGCCGAAGATTTGTTTCCTGAACTGGTCCCTTTCAAGTGAAGTTAAACATACCTTTGACAGGAAAAGGTAGGTAGGCAGCCTGGAGTTGAGGAATGCAATCAGACTCAACCTCGAGGCCGGTGGGTTGGCAAAGAGGCTTAGACAATGGTGGTACCAGAGGGAAAGTGGAATATGTTAGTATAAGATCTTTAACTGTCAGACAATGCCTGGAACAAGCCGGCTTTCAGGCTGATATTTCCGATCACTTATGCCATACCACACATACATATACACACAGTTTTAGAGAAGAGAACAGAAAGCAAAATTAGTTTAGACTCTTTAAAACTTATTCCGGAAGGTGGCCCGAACAATCCTATATATTATAATACTAAATGCAGTTAGACTCTCTTTTCAATATCGTGCTTTATAAGATTTTCCCTCCTCTTTCCGCCCCGATTTTTCTAAATTTTTTTCATCCGATAAGCGTCTCGTTTAGTTGTAAAAAGTGGATCAATTCAACTCGACAAATGCTCAATTAGTGTGCCAATTTGCTCTCCTTTGTCAGTGCGGCCTGATACCGTGCCTATGGCAATTAATAAGGTAACGAAAGTCTAGTTCTGTGAAAATGCCGGTACAAGTGCAGCCTGTTCTCTTCTATTCTTTTTACTCACTTTAATTTTTTACTGCAAGAAGTTTTTAAAAGCGTCTTGAAAATGTTTATTAATATATTAAGTCACAGATCCAGCGCAAGGTTGCTAATATTGAGGATAACTTTTATGGTTCAATTGAATAACATAAAGTCATATGACTCTTCTTAACAGTATTTATTCAACATAAATTCTATATTAAAATAAAAAGCTTAAAATTTAATAATTAATAATTTATTAATATAATTCTATAAAACTAATAATATTTATTTATTTCTTTTATTAGATTAATATTTATTATAATTTATTATGAATATTAATATTATATAAAGTTTCTAATTGATCATTTGGTTTTTAAAATAGAATAAGTTTTAATACTTTTTAAGGAAAATATTACATATATTATTAAATACAACTATATTCCATTACTTCCAACTGTGCTTATCACTATGTATGTTCATTGTACTGAGATAAATACTAGTACATGGAAATGTTTCTCAAATAGAATTAAAATGTGTACTTGTAAGATAAAATAAAATAAAGAAAAATTATATTCTGTGGTGATATAATAAAAAACCGTTATAAATTTATTTTATAATTAATGACTGTTCATATACAATATTCCGTAAATAATGTATATTAATACGTGTGAATATAGATGGCTTTTTAAGATTTACGTCGTTAGTACTTTACAACTCATTAAGTCACCAGTAGCTCAACAATATATCCAACTGTGAAGGAGTTAGTTCTTAACCGTATAGATAAAACACTTCACTGTCAGAATAATTGTTAATGCCATTTTGGAGAGGCGTACAAATTAAAAATGTGTCTCAAATTTCAGTTGAATATATGTAATATAAAGGCAATCGTTAAATAATATTGAAGTTATTAAAATCAATTAGCTTGGATTCAAAGACATCTATAATATACTGTGCGTTATATGGTGTATGTCTTTCATTGAAGAGTATCAATGAGACGATGGAGAGTCTCAGACTGGCGTCGCCACCGAATCAGTTGGGGGCCAGTAATTGGACGGTATACTCTCTGGTCATCCACGTTTATGGCGCTATCGTTTACAAACGGTTCTTTAAACTATAAACTGGCTTCCTTCCAGCAGAGATTGAGGAATAATAGAAGGATTGTTTTTGTTATATATAGTTCAACTGACCGCCACACAAAAACGTGTGTAAGAAACAATTTGGTGATGGCGGTCATATTTCAAATATTATGTTTATTATTTAATATATGTAATTAAAATGAAAAAATGCAGGATTCCTTTTATTTATAATTACCATTTTCCGAATAACCATTTTTAACAGCTAATATTTTTGAATAAATATAATTATCATATGTTAATACCACAAAGCTATATAGAGATAATGAAGTCTTACACCTATAATACACCTATTACACCTGTATTATACTTGTGATACTGAAATATTGTATCTATATATTGTTTATATTGATTTTTTTGTTATATAGTTACCCTTTCTTTTGATTTATATTTGATTATTTCCGATTTATTTCTTTACTTTCTAACTAGTGAGCTGATTTTGCCTGATGGTTCCAATCAATTCTACAATATTTTTGGTAGAAAACAAAAAGTCACACTAATTGAAACCTTTCAAATATACTATAACTGAAGCATATTCATCGGCGGGGAGATTTGGACCCCGCTGATTCGTCTTTATTAGGACTGATTATTTATCAGCAGACCATACCCCACACCAGCGAAATAGGCTTGAATTCAGTAATACTTTACAAGGCTCGCTAGGTACTCCATATAAAAGCCGATTTGCTTAAAACTCGTTAAGATCAAAATCTATTGATAACAAATAACCAGTTAGCAAAAAAATCGGTTAACTTCAAACGTGACTAAACTAAACTACCAAACTACCTTTATCGGGCATTGTAAAGTACTACTGAATTCAGGACTATTTCGTTGGTGTAGGGTCCTGAGTCTGCTGATGAATCCTGAGTCCATAATAAGGACGAAACAGCACTGTCCAGATCTCCATGCTGATAAATATACTTTAGCAATATATTTAAAAGGTTGCATTTATTGTGGCTTTTTCTTTTTTAATATTCTAAGTACGATATTGTACTTTTTTATTCTTTGAGTTTTTTTACTTAATATTAGGCCTTATTTTTTTAGTATATATAAATTAGTTAAATTAGTTAAGCATTTTTGTTACTATATTATTTAAAAAGAATATTTTATTGTACAAAATAAACTTTTGAAACTTTGAATAGAAACTATATAGAAAATCATTTATTTAATATGAATTGTATTTTAGTAAACATTACAAATTTTATTTTCATTTATGTTATACCTAACCTTTGTAACATAACAAAAATTTTACATTTTTGTAAGTCTTGCGATACTTAAACAATTAATATTATATAGTACTTTGCAGGATTACCATACAAAGATTGAAGAGGTATTTGAAATATAACCCAGCAACTTTTTCTCTAATAAATTTGCGAAATGATTTGCAAAATTAGAATAGAGATAACGCTTATAGTACATTGTATTATTAGGTCACGGGGTCACAGATTATTATAATCATAACCATCCAAAAACGTTGTTCCTCATGTTAACTCTTACAACATTTAGGCGTAATATATGAAATATTGATAACGTTATATGAAACGTAATATACGATGTAGTAAACTAGCGAGCCATATTAGTTCAAATCTTATTTGCTAACATTGACATCTTTCACAAATATGAGTGTGATACCGTCTAGACTTTCCACACCTCAAAATATTGTTTTTAGATGATAACTATTTAACAAAAATGTACTTGTTTTCAAAGTATTCTTTCAAAGTATTCTATAGTCTTAAATTTTTTTTAAATGTGAGGAAATAATGTCACAATTCATGCAGATTTTCATGACTTTAGTTAGTTGCGTTGCATGTGCGGCCCAGATTGGAAACAATAAATGATTTTTATTTTAATAAATAACAACCAGTGCATAGCTACTGCAGACCGTCAGAGAAATATTTTTTGGATTTCTGCTCTTATCAGAAATACGGTACAAATGTTCCCACTAAATGTTTCAGACATTCAATGATATGAATAGATTATGTTCATGTACTTCTTTGCAAATATAAATAATTTATATTTTGCAACGCCAACATTATATCGTTCAGACCTTCATAAGCTCCTGAAAATTATGTACGACTTAGATGAATATTCTATTGATGATTACATATATTTTAAATGCGGGAACTATTTGATTTTGTAAGCACTCGAAATATGACTGCAGTATAGATGTTGCGAAAGAAAATAATGGGAACAAATGCACTTTTTTTAAACAAAATTCAATCTCGTATTTGATAATGTCAGTTTGCCGAAATTATCAGTTTAATTAAGAACAGTTTATTAAAAGTGTGTATTTTAACAATAACTTCGACATTTATGTTTCCATGCGAATGCCGCCATCTCAATTAGAATAATACATTATAACATGTTTTAAAGTCATTATAAACTTATTTATATTTATCGATAGTTTTCATTTATAATCAGTAAAAGATCTAAGTGTGTTAAAAAATGCTATTCTTTTATGTAATTTAAAAGTTTTTAATCAATTTACTTGACATTTTCGGCTATGTAATCTAAACATTTTGATAAATTGTTAATAAAAATGTATTATAATACAGTGGTGACGTTATTAATAAACAACATTTTATCAAAACAATCTATTTTTAACCCTACATAAGCTAATCTTTGGATCTCCACGTATTAGTTCTTAAGACTGCTCATTTCTTCTTTGCGCTGATTGGTTAGGGATCAAAAGTGTTAATTAGTGTATTGATTTGTGTTTCACAATATTGATTATTATTTATTTATTACTCACTATTACCGTTGTGGCAAGAATACAATATTCTCTATTCCTTAGAGCTACTTTAACATGTATTTCTATTAATTAAAAAACTATTTATTTATATAATAAATAATATTATTATACTACTTAGCTAGTAGTAAAATTTAAGATTCTCTAAATAAATAGCAATTATTATTTTTTGGTAAATGTTGTTATGTTAAGTAATGTTATTATACTACTTAGCTAGTGGTAAAATTCAAGATTGTCAAAATAAATAGAAAATATAATTATTTGGCAAATGTTGATATGTTAAATTAATATAAATTAAATAGTAAAGTTAATCAGATTGAAATAAATTAAATTGAATATGAAAATTTATGACAGTTCATAATGAATAAATTTTAATAATACTAAGATAGAAAAATGATAGTATAAAAGTAGTATAGGAAGGGTCGATTCTGCCGCAGTTATAAATAGATTTATAAGTCATGGACCCCCCCCCCTACCACCCTCCCC
>JAUZND010001333.1:0-13542 GCA_034780555.1 Coelogynopora nodosa
GTTTACAGCCATAAAATCGGAAATACTGAAGTATGGATTTATTTATTCACCAACTATTTTAGTGGCTGATGCAAGTAGAACTATAACGAACGTCTTCAGGATTTGTTTTAATCTCGAAACAAGAATACAATGCTTTTTGCATGTGTTGAAATCAATAAAAAACCATATTACATTCATAAAACTAACCTCAAATTTTAAAAAACGTATATTGGATGGTCTCTACATATTGCAATTATCCTTAAGCACTATGACTTTTGATTATGTGAGCGGAAAGTTTTTTGAAAAATATCAACACATTTCTGTTTAATTAACTCAGTTTCTTCAATATTTCAAAAACCAATGGTTTCAACAAGATACCAAATGTTGGTTTGAAAGATTTGTAAGAATACCAAGTACGAACAATGCTCTTGAAGGGACTAATGCGATCATTAAAAAAGAAGGTACGTTACGGCAGAGACTTCCATTTTATGCACGTATCATTTGAACGTCTATTGTCCGTGTAGTCAATAGAACGGATGAGTGGGAAAATCAAAGAAAATGTGGACTGAGGTCTATCACTGGGTGAAACGAGATATGGCACTGATAGAATACTACGGAGTGTATTATATTCAATCAGATACTAAAATATGTCCTCTTTCAAACGAAGAAGTGGTGGTTTGAACGCAAGTTTTTATTCAATACATGGGTCACATTTGATGAATACGCAAAAACAACAACGGCAATTTTACAAATTGATGTTAATTTAAACGATTGGATTTTCACTACCTGTAGCTGTAGAAAATGGCTAAAAGAATATATTTGCTGCCACAGTATAGGGGTTTGTTTAAGATTGGGAATTGATGGGTATACTGTGCCTAATATTGCCAAAACTATACCTCTAGAAAAAAAACGAAAAAGAGGAAGACCAGCGCTAGCAAGAGCAGCACTAATTAGGTAGTTATTCATATTTTTATAATTATAATGTAAATATTAAAACCTCTTTATTTTATAGTTTATTTTTTTCCAATATTCACTTTTTTCTCTTGTAATTCTCCTGAATCATGATGAAAATTATCGTAGAAAATTTAAAGTAAAACTTTTCAAATGCGATATTACTTTGTAAGCGATAGTAAATTAAAATATCAACAAAAAAGTTCATTTATCATTTACATGGTTACTAAATTATATTATTCTCTGAAATAAACTACTTTTTAATTTAATTAATTTAAAAATTTAAAAATGGGAATAAAAGGCTTTTACAAATATCTTTCGGATAGATATCCACTATGCCACCAAATTATAAAAGATAAGTTTGTAATTAATTACTCTAAAGATCAATTAATTTAAAATTAGTGTTGTCAAATGGATAATCTTTTTATAAGCGTGACTCAATTAGTAGGAGAAATATTTATACAAGATGGAATCAACAAACCCCCTTTGCCTAATGATATTGGATTCAAGAAAATAGAAGCGCATATTATCGTATAATTATAGATACAATGAAATATTTTTCAAAAAATGAATACATTTTAAAATTATTTTAAAAATTCGCTCACACCTTCATAAATATTCCTACAGGTTTTACTGTTATTTACTTAGAATTTGATGGAAATTGCGAGACCCACTAATATACTTTATCTAACGTTACGGGGACCCAATTCCGTTTCGGCGGCATGGAGATATTATAGTTATAGGAAGTAAAAAATATAATATTTTTATAAAATTATACTTTTATCAGTGTTTATGATATTGACACATTTCATAAAAATTCTATGCTTTCAGGTATAACGTATCAATATTTACAATATTTTTTTTCAATTTGTAGGAACAGAGTTTACGAAACAATTGCATCAATACATTATTGATTTTACAACTCGGATTCTTCAAAAAGAGCGATGGGCACATTTAAAAATATATTATTCAGGATATGACGTATATTGACAATTATAAAATAAAAAATATTTCTAGGTTGCTGGTCTTCCTTTCGAAAAAATTTATAATTTCATACGGAAGTTGTCGGAGCATTCTGATTACGATAAACGAACTATAAATTGTATAAACGGGAATGATGGAACTAATGTACATATCAATATTTATTTAGCCAGCGTTTTCACCAAATAACTTGTAACCATCGATTAACACTTTTCTAAAAAATTCAATAAACTCGGGCATTACCTTGATCTCACACTTAACTCTTACATCAATGCTAATGTATAAAGCGCGAGGTCAAGATGATGACCGATTTGACTGAAATCTTCATTTGTTTTTTTATTGCTTATTACATTTGAATCTATGATACAAGTTATTTGGCGAAGATGAAGGTGACAGAGTACTATGTCGAGTCAACTTTTTTTAATGGAGCTTTTTTAAACTAAAATATTACATTTCTGAGCTGTTACTGTAACAGTTGCGTGTAAAAATTAACATTTTTGATTAATTAAAATAATTGACTCGACCTTATTTATAAGCACCTTAATCTGTTTCTCAAATTTAACATTTCTATAGATTACATTGGCCTTGTCAATGGGTGATATTAATATTGTTTTATTACGGGAAACTGAAGTTTATGGCTTATCAGGGGTCAACAGTTGGTAATTTTTTTTTTTAAATAAAAATATAGTTAATGAAGGAAAAACTACATCAATATTCTAAGAAGAAAATACATAATCTTTCACATTTATCTATTAAAGCAATATATTGCACAAGATTTAAAACTGATGGTATATTACAATCTTTATTTATAAAAAAATATTCCATATAGAGAAATATTCAAGTGGATATGGACCAATTTTGGTTAGATCTAGTTTTTATGTTATGTCTTTTTGGAAACTCAATCGATATAGGTCTTCCATATTTACTCATTAGAGAAGGTCATTTTGACAGCTTACTTAAAATCTACATGGATAATTTTGAACAGCTCGCATACATTTTTACTTTGGGCGTAATCGATTACACAAAAGTCTCAATATTGTTTAATAAAATGCTGGAATGTAATATTGTAGGTCGTGAAAATTGTATCAATTACAAAAATTATTTTGGACAAGACTACAGCAAAAAAGATGTAAACGATTTGTGTCACAGTTATTTTAATAACCTCGAATGGGTATGCAACTATTATGCAGGAAAAATAGATTGTTGGAGTTTTAAACACGGCAGTAGAATAACACCTAATATCGTTGATATGTTAGAATATCTGTCTGAATATGTACGCGTTGATATCGATTATAGTGGAAATGCCATGTCAATTTTTCAATACATGCTGTCGAGTATACCGAAGGAAGATTCGTATATGATTCCAAATTGTTTTCAATCATTGATGACAGATCCCGGTACACTAAGTCATTTATTTCCATCTGATGTGCCTATATGTGAAGTTGTGGGATATAAATATAAGCCATACATTGAGTTGGTGCCATACATGGATATGGAATTGTTAATAAAAGAAACACAACCTCTTATGAGTCAACTAACTTTGGAAGAAGAAAATAGAAATTCTTTTGGACATCTCTTACTCTTTATTCACTCTCCGATTCTTTCGACTTTTTCAGTCGCAGACATTACCAACAAACTTGATGTCAATGTTGCATCTGAAAAGAAACGACAATTTGAAACACGTGATGAAATTTTGAAAAGTGTAAAAAGAAACGTAAAAATTTTTAGATTTCAAAACGATGATTTTATGCCAACTGAGGATAATTTCGCCAAGGATGTATTTAAAAATGAAACTAATGCAGGTAATTTGGACGTAGATATATTTCATTTGCAAAAAAATAACAAAATACCGAGTCTTGAATCTTTACCATATGAAATGTTAATTAGTAAAGGTGTCAAGATTCACAATACTGGTTATTATTTACCGTCTCTATCTCTATACATTAGATTGTTGGAAAATAAAACAACTGAAATGACGGAAAATTCACTAGTCGTTGATTTTCCCTACAATAGAATTTTAAAAATTGTTAAATTAATAAAAAGAACTCAACAAAATTCCGAATGGACAAAACTTTACGAGAAAATTATAGACGAATGGCAAAAAATAGGAGTTTATTTACCTAATATAGATTCAATAGCTCAATGTGTTCGATTTTTAGGTTATAAAACTGTATTTAATTGGAAAAACTGTCTCGTTTCAAAAGAAGCAATATTTTCTGAATTCAAAATGTGGTTACCTGTTGAAATTTTAACACCCTATACGAAAATATTACAAGAGACTCAAAATTGCAACTTAAATTGTATTGGAGGTGTTTTGAAATATAAAACAAAAATTAAATGTAACGTTAGAAGCGAAAAAGGGTGGATAGGAGTTTATGGTGGAAATGTCCTCAGTTGTAGTCAAAATTTAATTTCAATAGAGATTAGTAGGACTGTTAAAAGTACAGTACCTGAAAAAACATTTAATAAAACTATTTACACTCCATTGACTAATGTTTCAAGAGATTTAGGGTGGAAATTTATGTTATTGGTTAAAATAGCATCCTCTATAAAATTTAATTTTAAACATGGAAAGACTGTTGAATATGTAGGTTTTAACTGGTTAAATATAAACGATAAATTATATTCACCTCGATATTGTATATTTAACAACTACACCAAAGACTTACTCTTTTCTGATGAAGCAATTATTAAGATTAAACTATTTAAGGAATCGTATGTTTTTTATATAAAAAATGTTTTTATTTAAAATTTAGATTTGGCGACTTGATTGACTTCTTACACGCTAACCCTAGAAATATGGCACATGGATTTAACCGCAATAACCATAGAGATGCATCTTTTTTAGATTTAAAGAAATTTTTCGACGATAATGATGATACAAAATACATGATATCTACAGAAGCAGAAGAATTAACAGTTGATCAAATTGAATCCGTGTTCAAAGCAGAAACTATTAAAGAATCCATCATATTGAGTATTGATTTACACGATATAAGTGTAGGTTCTTTTTTATATAAACTTTATACAATTTAGTTGTGCAATGAAAAGTATAATTTTCAAGAGTTTAAATTGTTGGATAGAGTAATGTGTACTACTACGAGTAACATTGTTGATTTTGGCGCAACTGGAACAGTCGTCGGCATTTATCCATGTAAAATGTATTTTAAAGTTGTTTATATTAAAACTAATATAGGCAGGGATATCCTCGATTCTTGTATATTTGTGAGCTGGGACGAAAATAAATACAATGGGCTTTCTAGGTATTTATTTATAGGAAATTAAAAATATAATTATTTTAGTTTTTCATCAAACCATGCATCATACATAAATATAATTTTTGTATCGAAAATTACAAATTAAATTATAATTGATTAATTATTTTATTAATAACTCTTTTTAATAATTGCGTATATTTTAAAATATAGTTTAAAAAATTTTTTCATCAATTGTCTAACTACATCACCATGACAACTATTAATTAATTATTAATTTACTTACATGTACATTTTATGATAGTTTTATAACTTTTCTATTACTTTTTGTAACGAAAGCTGTATCTTCCCAGTTTATAAAAATGGAATCAAAAACAGTCTTCTCATCTGCCGACAATTGAGTATATCCCACAATTTTCCACTCATCAGGACAGCCTATCAACACTCTTCTAACAAGTCCTGTATAAACATCTACATCGATTTTTTTCGTTTTTGAGATACCCTTTTTAATCTTCAACAAAGGAGCGACAATAATGGAAATGTAGTACTGAAAAACTGTACAATTACCTATAGTCTCCAATTCAACATTCCTAAAAGCCATCAAAAATTTTTCAACCATCTCAAACAATGGTTCAATAGACATATCAGTGTACTCAAAAATATTTCCGATAAAATCGACAGTCTTTCTGAGTAAAATATTGTACAAATACTTTCCGCTTTCAGCACAATAGCAAAAATTACATATCGTTTCACATAATCGACAAAGTGAAACTAAATCTGAATTATTCATATAATTCAATTTATCCAGAATGTATGAAACTGCCAATGACGTATAACTGGGACATATATCATCTCTAAAATGCAGTATAAACTCTCTAAATATCGACATAAATGAGCCAATGGAATGAGATCTGCTACCGAGAACGTTTTTTAACTCCTTTTTGATATTTACAAAAAATGTAAAATTATAATTATTCACATTGTCTCTTTTACATACTTTATCGATAAGCCGATACATTAACATGTAAATATCATGTTTTTTCTTGCTGTAAATACGCGGTTCGAGATAATCTTTCAAATCCTTAGACGTGCGGGGAAATTTAGTTTCTGTTATGGTTCTTTTAAATATAACTAAAAGAGCTTTTTTAATTTTGGTAGAAACGACGAGAATATTTTTATACGTTTTAGTTTCCTCGAAACGGCCATTGTCGAAAATATTCGCAATCTGTTTCAACTTTTCCATGGGTGTGCTCATCATATTTAAACAATGTTCCACGTCCATCTGATAATCTTCCTTTATGTCACTATTTATATACACGTTCATGTTTTCATATAAATAATCAGATAATGTTTTGTGGAATTTCAACATTGTACCAACATGTCCTGAAGATTCCATCATATAAAGTATGAAATCCACACACTCTGCCAACAAGCCAATCGTACCTTCACCGTAGATAATTTCCATAGCTTGTTGAAAATGATATTCCTCTTTCAACGATTCATATATATTTATAATTTCTGAAATGGCATTACAATAAAATGACATGCAACTTTTATCGAATCCTCTCGTTTTTATGTCTTTATTGATGCATCTTATAAAAAACCATATAGTGTTATTTCCAATGTCATATGGCAGCAAGTCTGGATTTTTTTGATGTTTATATATTTCAATATATTTTTTTAGAAAAATGTTAAAAGTATCTTGAGACCACGTGAAACATGCGAAATAACTGTCAATCGCATTCAAGTCCTTTTCAATACTATCGCCTCCAGGATTGTGACAACTGTGATTACAGGCAAAGTCAGCGAGTTGATTCAATAACTCATCATCGAATTCTTTATTGCATAAAGTGATTTCAAAATTATTCATCATATCAACTACAATCTTTAAAAACTTGATTCGACAATTAATATTCACCATGGATATTAAAAACTTTAAAGAAACCAATTTGTCCTTAACAATAACATTTTCAACTTTCTTTTTTTGTACATCCATACACATTTCAAATATTGATATAAATCTGCGTGTATGTCCCTTATAATTAGTGTAGAACAAAAAATGTGCAATGATTTCAATAACAGATTCCTCTTTACTTATATAATTATTCATATATGTATTTTTATCGGTGTCATGTACCATTTTATTTATATTTACACCAAAGTTAAGAGGATCAAGTAGACTATCAATTAAAGTATCGCTTTCATTTACATTGCACTTTTTAAATAGTAATATTAGTAAAAATATTTCATCTTTTTTCAATCTCGTTTGAACCGCATCCAAGTATTTATTCACCACTTTCAATAATTTTAAAATACTTCCAGTCGGTATATCAAACTCATAATTTGAAACAAGAGAAAAAATCATTATTTTACAGGTAATAGAAATACATTTCAAGACGTAATCCACAATGGAACTGTGACAAAACTCGTCGAGAAACTGGTCCAATTCAATATTCTTTAAAAATCTTTTTGAAAAAAGTGAATTAAATGTCAGGACATTTTCTGAAAACGTGGGATTTTTTATCACAGTAGTGTTTACTTTATAGATGACAACATTTGATATTGTTGTCAAAATGTACATTGCAAAAGTTGACGCACTTTTGGTTGACTTTGTCCATAATTTAGTTATAAATTCTTCTTCACAAGTCGACAAGACAAGAGATAATGATATTTGTACGCTTTTATTTTCGTAAAAAAAAGAAGAATCGTCCATATCATTAATATACTTTCCAATAGCTTCTATTTCACTGTTTAAATTTCCAATTTCTACATTTAATTTTAAATACTTGTAAAAAACTCCCGACTTTACTTGTCCAGCGTTACAATCAATTTTAACTTTTGCGACGTTTTTGGAATGGAATAAAAATTCATAAATGCAGTTTTTCTTTAAATGGATGTTTGTATAATTGATGAAATATGTAAAATTAATTTCTGTTAGTTTTTTAAACAGCAAATCAACACTAAAAAATAAGAAAATGAAATTATTTTAAATTTTTAAAAAGTTTTAAAAAACCTATTGTTATCGGATTCTTTCCCAAGTGTCAAAGTGTAACTGTTAAAAAATATGTCGATAAAGATGTCGTAAATTCTGTCATCAAGAACATTAATTTTATCCAAAAGTTGGTTAGAAGAATTAATTATGTTGGGATGATTCTTTATCAATGTAATGCATTTTATTACAAATTCGGACCTAAAAATATTTTAAAAAATAATTAAAAATTAATTTTACATGTCTGGGTCTTTGATAATGTTAGATAAAATGTATATTAAATACTGTCCGATACATTCAGTTGTCAGATTGTTCAAAATGTAAAGTTGATTTTCGGGTCTAAATAATTATTATTTTTAAAAATATTTTAAAATTATTACTTTCTAACATTCAACATTATACAAATCCTCCTACATAGATGACTACTTGATCCACTGTCGAGAATTTTTAATATTTCCATAATATACTAAAAATGTAAATTTTACAAATACTTTTAAAAGATCCGTACAGCAATATTTGGAGTATTTTTCCATTTTAAAACAAGTCTCATCAATCCATTGTTTATACAAGTTTTTTTTGAATGATCTATATTTGACGCTTTTACCATTTTAAAGCATTCAATCTGTAAAACACATTTTTTTAACAATTTTTTTAAAAAAATACCAATTGGTCGTCTGTACATACTACTGAAGCACAATCCAATTCATTACAATCGATATTGTCAGAATACAAATTACTTGAACTAGAATCGTATCCATTTCGCTAAAAAATACTGAAATGAAAATAATATATACATTTTTTTGTAGTGTTCTTTCTTAACAAGAGTCTATTTACTATCTCTATTATAGTGGCGTTGTAAGGCAATTCGTCTTCATACGAATAGTCCATCATAATAATAGATGCCGATATCGCTTCTGTGTCAGATGTGAATGAATCAGTGTCGGTCATTTGATAACAATTTTATTATTTTTAAATTAATTTTTTAAATTAAACTGCAGCGCAAAATAAAGTTTACAAAATTACTTGTTATAGAAACAAAGTGTTTTAAATTAAAATACAGTTATTAATTTTACAAATTTGACAAATTTTATTCTATTTTTATTATTTTCGATATTTTATCATCTCTTTTACTTTTTCGTTTCTCACAAGTAGCCTTTCCAATATCTTTAAAAAGAACATCAAAAGAACATTTATTACCAACTTCCAGTTTATTATATGCCATCTTTATCCACTCATCTGGACAGTCCTTGATAATTTTTTGTAAAAGTTGTGTATACATCATCTTCGTCTCTACATTATATTTACTCTCTGCAGACTTTAACAGAGGACACAGAAAAACAGTAATGTAATGTTGAAAAACTTGAAATTCTTTTTTAACATTCAGTTCAACTCTTATAAAAGCTATCAAAAAACTTTCAATTGCCGCAAACAAACATTTATCAAGACAAGAACCTTTAAATATATTTCCAATATGGTCAACAGTCTTTTTGATTAAAATATTGTACAAAAACTTTCCGTTTTCATCACAATAACAACAATTACATATCGTTTCGCATAAACGACACATTGAGACTAAGCTTTGAGAACCAATCGATGAAGGTGTGTCCAAAATGTAGAAAATTGCCATCATGATAAAAGTGGGAGTAAGCTCTTCTCTAAAATAAACGATAAACTCTCTGAAAATGACCGCGAATGACTCAATTGAGTTACTGGAATAACACAACATCTGCTTCAGTTCCTTTTTGATATTTACAAAAAACTTGCAATCATAACTATCTACATTCTCTCGTTTACATACTTTATCGACAAATTGGTGCACCATTGTATACAATTTACTGTTTCTCGCATTATTGAAAACCAGGAGGTCGTTTTTTAGTTCTTCAGAAGGGGTTATGATTTTCTCTAATTTAATCGATTTTAAAAACAATTTTTTAACATTTTTGCATATTGATAGCACTTTTTTATTAATTTTCAAACCATCAAAATTATGTTTCTTGAATATACAATCTAATTTTCTCAAATTATCTATAGCTCTAGTTATTGGCTGTAAGCAATGTAAATGATCGTCGTAATAATCGTTTCTATCCATGTCTTTTTTCCAATACATTGACAACTTTTCATATAAATATGCAAACAAATTTATGTGAAAATTCAACAACTGTTCAATATCACCTTCAGAATCTGATAAATGCTCCACCAAATCAAGTACATAATCTACACATTCGTTCACAACTCCAAAAACGCCTATTCCGTCATTAATCTCATAAGCATCCGAATCATAATGTCCGATTTTTTCTCTGTCATAAATTGTTATAATTTCAGAAATGTACTTTGTATAGACGCTCCTTTTATCTACAGATATACTTCTAGATTTAACATTATTGTTGATACATCTCACAAACCACCATATACCATAATTTCCTACTACACATTTTTTATATTCCTCCAAATAATGTGTGAGAAAATTATTAAACACTTTGATTGACCATGTAAAATCAAAGCATTCTATAAAGTTGTGAATAACTTCGAGATCCTCACCAATATTAGCTTTGCCTGGATCATCACATGTGAAATCTGCGATGAAAATGGCAAGCTTGTCTAACAATACATCATCGAATTCTATGTCTAAGCAATTATTTTCAAAAGTTTTCATCATGTCAACTGTCACTTGCAAGAATTTAATGCAATCAAAATTTCTATTCAAAAAACAAATGACTGATTTGAGACAAAAGGAATCCTCTTTTACGACGTTTGCATATTTAGGCAAGTTTATAAACTGTTCAAAAATGTTAATAAACACCTTTTTCTTGTCGGAAGAAAAAATGCAGGGATACTCGCTATTAAATAATAGGTTCGTTATAATTTCAAAGGCATTTTCATCTCTACTAATGAACCTTTGCATGTAAGTATTTCTTTTTTCCATTTGTCTATTGCTCACATCATGTATAACACTGTCTATGTCTACCCCCGATTGGAGAAAACGATTTAGTATTCCAATTAAAGTATTTATTACATTACACTTTTTTAGTAGTAAAACTAACAGGAAAATGTCTTCACTGTGTAAACCCGTTTCAACAACTCCTAAATTATCATCAACCACTTGTACTAATTTTAAAACATACTCAATCGGAATATCAAAAGTATAATTTGAAACAATATGAAATATCAATATTTTGCAGGTTATAGAAATACCCTTTAATACGCCATCAACATGGAAATTGAGGTAAAATTTTTCAATAAATTTGTTAAATTGAATATTATTTAAAAAATTTTCTGAAAAAAGGGAATCAAACTTTCCATTTTCTACAGTTTTTGGACATGTAACGTTCACTTTATATATGAGACCATCTGATATTACGGACAAAATGTATATTTGAAAGGTTGACATATTTTCAATTGAATTTATCCACAACTTTGACAAAAATTCTTCTTTCATAGTCGATAAAATGTATACAAATGTAAATCTAATACAGTCATTGCTGTAAAAAACACTAGAATCATCCATACTATTCACATATGTTCCTATTGCTTCAATTTCCTTGTAAATATTATCTTTTTCGATAATTAATTTCAAATAATGGCAAAACACTCCCAACATTTGTTGTATAGAACTTTCTTGATGAGAAAAATTAAAATACGGTGATAATTTAGAAAGAAAGAAAAATTCATATAATTTTCCCATTTTTAAATGTTTCCTGGCATATATGATAAAACGAGAAAGGTTGTATTTGGTAAGAATATTGAAAAGATGATCAACACTAAAAAAATATATATTTTTGTATTAAAAATATACTCTATTTTATTTTCCTGAGAACACGACGCGGTACAGTTGTCTAGAAATATTTGTATAAACATATCCTGCAATTTTTCATCTATATTAATGTCATTTGAGACTGTTTTTAAGAGATCAATTGATATTTTCAAAATTTTATCATCGTTCACCATCAATTTAAGACATCTTAAAGAAAATTTAGACCTAAAATAAAATATCAATATATTAATTTATAGTTACTGGCAAAATTACATGTTAGATTCTTTAATAATATTAGACAGGATATATTTTAGATAATTACTCCAAGCATCGGATTCTATATTGTTAAAATGTTGCTGCAATTTTTCAAAAAAACATTGTTGGTTTTCTGGCCTATAAATTTTATAACTAACTATATAAATTAGTACTTTTTAAAATCTAGAATATTTTTGTAAATCCGTTGAAACGTTTTATCATAGGAATTGCATCCTACAATGTGCAATATTTCCAAAATATCCTAAAATTATAATACAAATTTATTTATACAATTGTATACATTAAAACATGGAGTATTTTTCCACATTATGATAAATTTAAACAAAGATTTGTTTATGGCACATTTTTTCTCATTTTCTTCGTATGAATCTATTTTGCTGACAATTCGGAAGCATTCTAACTATATTCAAACGATTATAAAATTAAATAAATATTTAAAATACCAATTCCTCATCAGTACAGGTCATTAAATCATTATCTAGCTGTTTGCATACAAAATTTCTGGTTAGATAATAATAGTAACCGCGACGCTATAAAAAAGTTAACATTTTTTTAATAATATTCCCATTTACTTTCTTTTTCACAAGCTTATTAACCACGTCAATTATAGCATAAGTTTCAGCATCTTCAAATGATTCACTTTCGTCATCAAAAGAGTCATCTTCATCAATAAACTCATTACAAGAGCTTTCATCACTTGTTATAATTAAGGAGGAACTGTTATCAGAATCTGTCATCATGAAAATATTGTAAAAATGTTGTCTAACCAACTGTAAAAATGAAGATTTATTTTTTTCTTCGTATTGAAAAAAGTTTGTATTACAAATTAATTTAATTATTTTTTAAAATTTAAAAAAATACTCTTACCGGGAAAAAACAATGAAAAGTATAAAAAATATTCAGTAGGTTTTCGACATTATTTTTAGTCTAATTTTAATTCTTTATTTTTATTATCAAAAGTTTTGCGGGGTAACTGTAAAACTAAAGAAGCTTTAATACGTCTTTTTTCGTCACGAAGGTCAAAAATTTTGGTCAAGTGAAATGTAATTAATTTTTTTAACTTTTAATACTTTAGAATGTAACAATTGATAAACACATTTATTATTTAGATTTTTTAAATGAAAATTTCAAGTTTAAAGAATTTCAAGAAAAAGTTGTCATTTTAATTATCGAAAGTTTTGCGGGAACTTTTTTTAGAGAAAATGGTAAAAATTATAATACTTTTCCCGCCGATTTTTGATTCGAAAGCCACGCGTGCTTATTTTGTTAAAACCTATGCGTGCTTAACTCATGACAACCAATCGAACGACCAAGGAGATTAATCTCAGCTAATCGCAACAACAAGGCTGCTCAAAGACGTACAGTACTCCGGCCGATATTTAAGTCGTATACAAATGATT
>JAUZND010001334.1:0-13540 GCA_034780555.1 Coelogynopora nodosa
ATAATAGGTAATATTTAAAATTTCGGTAAATCAATACTCGGAAATTATGCCTATAAAGCAATTTAGCTATATACAATCATCCATCACATAGCTGAAAAGATAGAAAATAATTCTGACAAACTTTTTTACATTATATAAATATATTATATATTACTATATTAAATAAATTTTGAAATAATTTTAATTGGATAAAATATCATATAAAAACATAAATAAATAAACCTTACTACATGTTTTCTGAATCACTTTATACAATTATACGTTCATTTTCATTTACATCATTTTCTTTATATATTGTACCTATAACTTGTTAAAATAATAATGGAAAAGTATTATTAATCTAAAACTTTCTCAAAAAGTGTAATCATGACTATTTTTGTTATAATTTCTTTAATATATACAAATATATGCTAATATATATGGGAATAATACAAACGTACTTAGAAAATTATAGCAGTTGTAGCAGTGCACTACTTGATTCAGATGTTACTTTTTCTACCCGCGCCCGCGCCATATGGTACACCGGAGCGAGTTTGACATAGCAGAACGAGTTTGTACACTTTACCTTTTTGTAAACGAGCTAATATATTTATGAAATCATCCATAGATATAGGTTTTAATATTGCTGCATATTAAATACACATAACAGACTTTGGCACTTTCTAGTATTTTACTTATAATTAATTGTTTTTGTTTAAGTTCTGATGTGTAATTAAAAAGAAACGCGCGTGTTTTAATATAATAACGAATTTTTATCATTTCTATTTAAAAATCAATTTGTTACTTTATCGCTCAACACTTGTTTTTCAAAATTGTCTAAAGTGAGTTTATTTGTAATATAAAACTAATATTTCATAATATAATAGTAAAAATATAAGTATTGAATTTCAAAAAAGCTAGCCTATGTTGTTTTGTGGCGAGTTTGGCCTCAAGTTAGATCTATCGATTGATATCTTTAAGAACTATATTTGTAAACGTTTAAGTAATATTTATCAATGTTATCGTTAATTCATTAGTTTTCTATATGTCTGGTGTGCGTATTCAAGTGTAGTTACACTTTTACATTTCAGATAGTAAGAAACTATGTCAAGAAGAGACCAAATAAGGAACGTGAATTAGAAAAGGCTTTAGCAGCAGTTCAGTTTGGAAGTAAAATAAACACTGACTGCAAAAAATTTGGTATTATAATACCGCGATCAACAATTCAATTTCACCTAAAAAATAATGGAGGACAGACAGTATTTTTTAAGAAGCAGGAAATTCTGTTAAAGGAACGCCTTTTTACCTCGCAGATCGTGAATTCCTTTTGACAATTGATTCATTACGAAAAGTTGCTTACTTTTATGCTAAAAGTTAACAAAGAAGAGAAAAGCTTCAGAAGAAAATGCCGGCTACCTGGAATGAAACTGAACGAGTCAATTATGATTATTGGTATATCAGCTATAATAAACTCCAACCAGAAATTAGTTTACGTATAGCTGAACACCTCTCTAAAGGTGAATATGCAAAGAGCAAGATTTTTCAAACAAATGATTCAAAACCAAGCTCATCGAATTTTCTTTCTATAATTTCTGAATCACCTAAAAAGAAGTCAATTCCATGTCATCACAAGCCTCGTGTTGGTCACATAACCTTTATATGGTCCACCAGTGGACCAAAGGGTTCAGTGTGGAAATCTTAAAGATATACAATTTAAACGAGGTATACCTTGCAGACCTCGAGGTAAACCTTGCAGACGTATTTTACCTCCACCTGGAAAATCAAACTTCCTATCATTCGATTAAGCCGAACTTTGGTATACAGATACCTCCTAAAGACTTGTTGAGCGATTTTAATTTTCAAACAAATTAATCGATTGGTATAATGTTTATGACCCGGATTACGTCATAAACTTCTGCTAGGAAAACTATAGGAAAATAATCATATATATATGCTATATATTCACCAATAAATGCTATAACTTTTGTTCAATTCAATCAATTGACTTGATTCTTTTTGCATCTGATTCCAGATCACAAGATCTATATATTTGTTGATATATTTTTTAATAATTATACTACTTATATAAATATGCTATATGTAGTATAAATCTTATTTGAGTATTATTTTAAATTGCTGGTTATATTAAAAAATGAATTTAATAATCAAGTTAAATGAATATATTTTACGATAAACTTATTTTTTCTATTAATGTTGCAAGTTTCGGCTCCTAATATTTTCGGCAAGTATGAAAACCCAGTTGGGTGTATAAAATGGATCAATAATAACATCATTTTTTCTGGTATGTTAAAATATTAGAAATTATATTTTTTATATTTTATAGTTAGATAAAAGTATTTTAGCCACTGAGTAAAAAAATCAGGGTCATACTTTTATAGTCCAATCAAAAACTTAATTTCTTTGAAAACAAATTGGCGTATCCCCCATTCACGTACGAAGGGCTAATGGAGCGTTCGGGAAGCAATTGTCCGATCAACTACGAGATAGTACGGTGGCAGGGGTCAACGACGGAGAAATTCAGAGGCGTTTACTCCGGGAGAACAACCTCACTTTTCAGACAGCCAAGCGTATTCTCGAGACTTGGGATGATGTCAACCTGGCAATGAATCAAACCACCGAAATGATGTACGGGACATCCGTGAAGCGAGTCATAGCCACATATTCAATTCGAGTCAAAAGAAGACACACTCTGGGCAAGGCAAGTTCTGTCAAGGCAGGCCGGCGTACACCACAGGACCAACCTCTAAAAACGGCTGCGATTCTTGCGGGGAGGATCACCTAAGAAAGGACTGCAAGTTCAGGAAAGCGGAGTGCCACAAGTCTGGTCACATTGTCAAAGTCTGCCGAGCTCCAAATTCGGTGAAGATTGTTTCGGTCCAGTCAGAACAGGAACCTGATATCGATGTTTTCACGGTTTCTTCGAGGTCGTATTTATTTCACAAACTTCAATTCCAAAACGGACAATCGCTGAATTTCGTCATGGATGCAGGCAGCCCAATCAACTTCATGGCGATTTCCAACCTCCATAGTATTGTTCTCGGGTCAAATGCGATTCAGCCAATGAACACCACAATCGGAGGCGTTTCCAGTCATCCTCATTCGGTCGTGGGTCAATTGACTGCTTAAGTACGAGATGAATCTAACTCCTCCGATCTCTAATTCGTCATCACCAAAGAGGGACCTTCTGTCCTTGGCTTGGACGGATTACGGGCTCTGCATGTCGATGTGGCTCTGTCAAGCGAGGCTCGAGTAAATTCTCTGCAGTTACCTCCCTAGATCTCCAGCCCGGTCAAACGCTGTAGCGGGAACAAGGGCGGAATCAAGATGGAATCGGCTCATCTGGAGAATACAGTTTCACCCAAATTTTGGAAGGCGCGACATTTAGCTTTTGGACTACGGCCGGCCGTGTAGAACAACATCAACGAACTGGATAAAGAGGGTATTATACGTCCTGTGCTTTCCAGTGCATGGACCATCTCTATGGTTACCCTTCTCAAGTCGAATAATCTCCCGCGTATCTGTAAGGATTTCCGGATCGCCATCAATCTTCATCTGAAGCAGACTGCAACCACCACACTCGAGGTGGATGACATGTTTCAAGGACTCCAAGGCTCGCAACTCTTCTAAAAGATCGACCTCACCAAAGCTTTTCTTACGAATTCCTTTGAATGACGAGTCAAAAGAGCTAACCACCATCAACACAATGTGGGGACTCTTCCAATATCAATTCCTTCCATTTGGTCTTAACGTTTCTCCTGGTATCTTTCAAAATGTGGTCAATGACATAACCGAGGGTCTCCAAGACGACATCTTGGTGCACGCTGCAACAAGAGAAGAGCACAATGCGAGACTACTACAACTTCTACATGTACTAGACAAGAAGAAAGTACAAATTAATGCCAAGAATTCGGTATTCGGGACTGAGTAGAATCGGTATCTCGGGTACTATATCTACGGTCAAGGAATCTTCCCAGACGTGGAACGAATTTAAGCGCTCAAGCAGGCACCTACTCTCAAGTCCTCAGAGGAACTGAGATCCTTTCTTCGTTTCATGCAGTACTACAGCAAGTTCGTCCCCAATTTTGCAGGAATGGCTCAATCTCTCTTCGGTCTACTGGGCGTGAATACATTTCAATGGTCGGACTAGGTGAATCAGGCATACTATGAACTCATCGACACGGTGGTCCAAGGAAAGTTGCTCAAGAGTTTTGAACATGGTGTATACTCAGAGGTCGTGGTCGATGCTTCCTAACGGGCGATTGGTGCTGTCCTAGAACAATCGCGTCAACCAGTCATCTGCATCTCCATGAAACTCAGTAAGGCAGAACAGAACTATTCGCAGACCTAGAAAGACGCTCTCGCAATCGTATGGGCAGTGAAGCGACTTCACAAGTATGTGTATGGATTCCGATTCAAGATCGGACCTGCAACACATATTGAATCCCGCTTCCTCGGTGGACAAGACGACTTTCTCAATGCAGCAACGCTGGGCAATCGAGCTGTCAGCTTATCAATATGATATCGAGCACAGGCCTGGCAAAGAAATCCCTCAAGCAGACTACCTGTGGAGACATTATAATCCTACCAAAAGTTTCCAACCGATGAAGGGACGTCTGCTTTGTTGGTCAATCCACTACCAATTGACCGAAATCTCTTTTCCCGGAGGTCTACCGACTTCGAGAAGAGGTGTCAATGCAACCCGACGGAGTCATTATGGTCAACGAACGAGCACTCAATCCTCCAACCTGCCAAGAAGCAATGCTCCAACACCTTCACCAGGGGCACTTAAGTCGAGACAAGATGAAATCGTTGGCTCGCCTACTCTGATGGTGGCCTTGTCTGGATGCGGACATTCAGACCTTCCTCAAGCAATGTCCAAGGTGTTTCCGCAATTCAAGGTTTCATCCGAACTGGAAGCCCTGGCCTACTCCATGCTCCCCTATGCAGAAAGTGCATGCGGACTACTGTGGTCCATTCCTCAACAAATACTACACTCTGGTGGTTGAAGATGCCTACAGAAAGTTTACCGAGGTGTTCCTGACGACCAATGCAACCGGACCGCCAGCTTCACGAAACAGGCCCTCCAGAAATTTTTTGCGAGGGAGGGAATCGCACAAGTGATGGTTTCAGACAATGGAACGTACTTCCCCGGAGAAGAGCTGCTGGCGTGGCTCAAATCAATTGGACGTCATACTGCGGTGACGGCCAATCAACCAACAATGTACGAGGGCCTCAACCATGGGATCGATACTTTTCTTCTACAGTATCGCAATGCGGTTCACTCCATCACCAAGAAATCTCCGGCGATAATTTACAAAGGTCGAAATCTTCGCTCTTCAGACAATCTGGACACAAACCGATGTTCGTCACTTGGACCAAATCAATGTGGCAAACCCCTATCCGGACTCTCTACCAGGGACGACTGATTCTATCATTTCTTCCTCAGCTCAGTTGCAGTTCGGCATGTCATCTCACTCCGCCCTCCGAGGTGCACAACTCAATTGACGACACACTACCCTGTCGACTACATAAAACTGCACCTACTAACTAGCCCGTGGTTCGTCCAACGCGGTCTTCCTCCAAGCGACTCAGACAAAGGCTAACCAAGTTGAACGACTATCAATCCTGACGGAGAGGAGTTGTAGCAGTTCCCTACATGATTTGGATGTTACTTTTGCTACGCGCGCGCCCACGACATATAGTGCTATTTATATCAATAGAAACTGTCACACTGGTTAGCCAATTAGGTACTAATATACGTTTGGACAGTTATTGTAAACGTATATAAACTAATCATTTTTCTACTTATCAAAAGTCTTCTACATTTCGGAACTACGACTTTTCTATTATTGTTTACTCTAACACAATACCAATTAAATTATAGACACATGGTCAACTTATAAGTGAAACAATATATTTTCGTAATACCAAGTATACATCATGAACCTGTTAGCCATATATTTTGCAAGTCTTGAAAAATGTATTTGGCAAAATTATTTTGTAATTTATCTTAGAGAATATTTATTAATTGTCATATTCAATAATAATCATAACTTTGTCAAAAAATGTAAATAATTTGAATCATTTAAAAAAATGTTTACTAGCTTTTAATATTTTGATAATGTATGTTTTATTTATATGAGCGTGTGCGAAAACTATGTATTTTATTACGTAAACAATATAATTGAAAGAGTATTATGATATTAATGATTTTATTGTTTAAATATATAAAAAATCTTAAATTCATTCACTAAACTTGCGAAATTTTGAATTTTTGGCATAGTGGTTTGATATGCGAACCATTTTAATTATTTGTTATAAAATCATTAACTATAAATATATGCATTGATTATAAATTGCTTTGCTTCACAGAAGATAATATTATTATAATATAATTTATGGAAAACGACGTTCTATTTAATTGTCTGATTTTGTCAATGTATTTCTAAAGCCTGAAACTGAAGTGTCGTCAGTGTATCGTTGACGTTGTAACTGTAAGAATGTTTTCAACCTAACAATTAATCCATTTGTTAAATATCTATTAATTGTTAAAATTTAACAATTAATCATTACGATAAAGAGTATATAATATGACATGCGAATAAAACTTTACCATAACTATTATTTGTAAAAATGTATAGACTTCTCTTAAACTTAAAGTTTATATCACAATAGGAAATTAATAAAAATATTGGGTGATTAGATTAATTAATATTTTAATAATTAATATATACTTTGTATTAATACATATCTTATAGTCAAAACTATTAAAATAAAACTAATATAAATGTAATTAATTATGGTAATTATTTTAAAATATTTTTTAATAAAATATCTACATAAATTTTCATCAAATTTACTTAGCTTATTGGATATAAGTTAATTATATAGAATTTTGAATTAAATTATATATTAAATAGATTATAGATAAATTATATTATTATAGAAAATATAGATTATTATAGAAAATAGTTTGATTTATAATCAATTTAATATATATGTTGGCGATGAATTGCATTACCCGACGAGTATGGTTCTCGTCGGACGAATTGCATTCTTTTTTTTGGAACGCAATTGGTTGGACAGATTGTGATGGTGTCTAATCTGTCCAACCAATTGCATTCCAAAAAAAAGAATGCAATTCGTCCAACGAGAACCGTACTCATCGGGTAACACAATTTGTCGCCAACATATATGAATCATGATATCATTTAAATTTTTTTTTTTTATATAATTATATAATTAACCTATTTCCAAGTTTTCTCATAAAGTTCTCATTAAGTTTTATTCACATATCAAATTAAGAAAGAGTTACTCTTCATATATTTATTTGTATAAAGTATAGAGCAGATTAACAAATAATAGTTAGTTTTATTCACTAGCCCACAGGCACAGAGGCCTCTTTCAGAAACTACAATTCAATGGCCCAAGAACGAAATGTTATAAGCACTATTTTCACAAAAATAAGATTTTTATATATTTGAGATCATTTTTCAAAATACTCATGTGTTAAATTTTTAGAAATGTTAATATTATGACAAAAAAGTTGATTTGTTGTAAGTGCCATTTGCCTTCATAAATCAAACCAAGTCCATACCAAGTTTTTCTCTTTTTCTAAACAATTAGTAAATGGTGCTTATAACATTTCATTCTTGGGCCATCAAATTATAGATTAGCCTACAATTTAATGTCAATTTTGTTTCATAGACAACAAATTTACAGATGTTTTATAAACATTCTATTTCGTAAAACACAATACCTAATCACAAAAATATCTGTAAATATATATGTACACATTAGTAAAGTGAGCAATATATATATTAGTTATATTATTATGTTATGTTATTACTATAATATAAGTATAAAAATATTTAACAACATTTTTTAAATAAAAATTAAGAACTCCATTACATATATACATACTACACTGATTACCCAACAACAGAACTTCAACAAATCCTTATCACAAATAATAGCCAAATATAAAACTATCCAGCCAAACACATTTAACTTCCTCAGGAATTTATCCTGCTCAGACCCTACTCTTAGCTCACCTTATATCTTACCGAAAGACCATAAAGAAGGCAGATTAAAAGGAAGACCCATCATAGCCTCTCTAGATGGACCAGCAACAAAACTAGCCAAAGTTCTCTCTAATCAACTCAATGGTCTAATGTCTGAAATCCCAGCATACCTGAACAGCAGTGATGAATTTGTAAATTGGTTGTCACCTTTCAATGACTCAAACATCACAGACTTCATTTCTCTAGTCATGACCAAATTTTATGGAAAAATTCCTAGGACAAATGGAGACAGGGATCCAAGCATCTACACTTCTAGAGGATTTCTTTGCACAACACAAACACCTTGACCCAATCCTCGATGAACTAGAGATACTGAAGACTTCATCATCATTGTAAAACTCGCACTAAACAATGATTTTGTCCTTTTTAAACAAGAATGCTACCGACAGACAGATAGACTTTCTATGGGCAATCCTCTAGCACCACTGTTAGCTATCATTTACATGAATTTTATCAAAACTAAAATTCTGAATACAATCCAAAGTGAAATATATTGGAAGTGATATATAGTGTGCTCAAAGGTTCTGAAAGTTATACCTAACTTTGTCCTGCATTATGAAAGTATAGGTATGTTTATTGGCCATAATTACTCAGTTATCTGACCAATTGTTATGTGTTATTGAACACTCTATAATTTTATATTGAAGGAAATGTTTAAAATACTTCCTATAATTATGAATTTGTTGTTTTTAAAACATAAATATGTAGCATATGTGAATTGTAATAGTGAATTGTAGATTCATTATTTATGAAACAGGCCACTGCAGAATTTATGGTGTCTTCTTAAAATGTTTTTCTATATAACTATATTCTTTTAGATAAAACAGATATTTCAAAAAATGTCCTTTTACTTATTAAAGCATACTGTGTAAGTATCAGTATGCATATAAAATCCAACAAAACAATCTATTAGTGAAACTGAAACCTTTTTAGATACTTAGAAAATGACAGTATGTGATAAAGAGCTTTATTTTATTAATCTCTTAAATATATACTTCTAGTATGCTATATTAATCCATAACTTTTAAGACCTTCAATGTAAATGATTATATTATTTCCCCCACATTCTAATAGAAAAAACTATTTATTATTAAAAATTTACATTTAGTATTTTTTAATGTCAATTGCAATGATTCTCCCTGGAGTGTATTCCTGATTTGTGAGTGTGAAGGAATCATACTCATACTCACAGACTCATACATGTGATAGTGGTTAATTTTTAATGTGTGATTTATATTACATTAACAATATATTAAAATAATAATAGTAGCAATAACAATTTATTAAAGGATAATTATTTATATCATATTATGGCATAATTTTATTAGAATTAAATACATGAAAAAATTAACAGTAGTTGTGAGAAATTATTAAATGACTAATGTGACATATCTAAACTTAATCAGAATTCTTTCAAACAAATTTGAACTAGAGTTCTGTAAATTAAAGTATACTTCATTACACTCCATAATTATATACAAATAAATGATTGACAACTTGCTTAAAAACTTGACAATGAAATGGGTTCTTGAAATTGTTTTTTCAAACTTTTCTCATAGAGTAACATAATGTGCTTCAAGCATTAGCTTTGAATTCTTGAAATATCATGTTATGTTAGAAACTGAATCATTTTTTATGATGAAAAATATATACCTACTATCCAACAGATGAAGTTTATGCAAAATATTGAAAGTTCTTGAATTCATGTTAGTAAAATGAATTGAATGTTTTTGAGCAACATTATCCACATATGCTTTTTTAAAGATGAAAATGTCACTGTGTAATAAATTGATCAGTATTGTATCTATACTATCTCCTTGTGTGCCATTATCCCCTTTTTTTCTATAACAGTAAGAATTTTTTATTTGTTTTTTCATTGTAATATGCTTCATATTTGCAAGAGACAATAAAATTTTTCTAACTTGTGATGAAAATGCTTAATTTCTGCAGTTAGTTATTAATTGTGATTTGTTTTATCAACTGACTCACCTCTACAGGATCAATATACTGTGAGAGTTTTTAATGGTCAAATTACTACTTGACTGTGCATTTGCCGGCGCTCATACATTTTACTAGAGTACATGTAAGCTGTCTGTTGACCATTAAATGTTACATATATAGTCTGAATGGGTTTCTAGTTTTAATTTAGTTCTAATTTTAATAAAAGTTATATTATTTAATTTTTTATTATATAGATAATAAAAAAATATTCTTTTTTAAAGTGATAATTACTTTTTATTTTTATCACTAGATATTTTCATTAATGTAAAATAATTTAGGAAAAAATTATATAAATATAATTATAATAACATTAATTCAATATTTTGTGATAATTTTTAATTTTATTCTACATTATAAACAATAAATACTATATTTAATAGAATTAAGCAATCTGTGTGTATTTAAATACCAGTATTCTTGTTTAATTTGGTGTAAGAATGTTACCTTTTATATAATATATATAACAAAAAATTGGACATTTAACTACTTTAATCATGTATTCTTTTCCACATTTGCTAAAATAGTGGTAGTACATGATTTACATTTTAGAAACATGAGGTAATCGATTTTATCTAGGTAATTTTAACTTTACTAAAATGTTGTGTTTCTAATTATCTATTTTCAGTCTAACTTCAATACAATTAATGGCTACTGATTCTCTTGATGGTAAGCAGTTGGTTCCATTTACTTTTTCTGTATTACTATTTACAGACTGAAATTATTTTTATTGCTACTATTTCTGATTAGTTAGAGATATGATGTATGTTTGTACCGTACATTATTTACACCCACTTCCAGAGCTTGAAGCCAACTTGAACATTCTGCTCAAAATTCGATCCAATCTTCCTCCCAGCACCAAAGCATCTACCCGAAAACGTCTCAACTTTCTCATTGATCTGCTAGATGATAGGGCCTTCAAATGTCTTCTCTTATTGCATAAGGTACTGGTTCTACTTTATGGGATATATTTTCCTTTTCTCAAGGTTTTTACTGGGAAAATTCACAGCCACATGGGTGTGTCAAAATATATGAATGTGATGTTGTATGCTACAAAATTTCAGATAAAATGCAACAAAACCAGGTCAAAATGTATTATGTAAAAGTCCAAATTGATTTTCAATATTATATAGGTACTCTTATTATTTTAACCATGTCTTTGTCTAATATACTTGCCTTACCAAAATTGATTAATGGATTTGGTTTTTTCAAATTTCATTGTCCATTTCTGTATGGCTTTAATTGTTTTCTTAATTTCTTTAATTATTAAAATCTATTTGACATTCTTGCATTAAAGTGCCAAATTGCCAATTGCCTGAACATATTTTAATGGTGAGAACAAAATGATCGTCAATTTCTTATTTTGTAGATAAAACTTTCAATAGACATAAATAATTATATTTATCAATTTTTTGTGTATATATTTATATAAATATTTTAAACAAAAATTCTAAGCTATTAAACAAATGCATATTTTGTATCTATTTTGAGTATTATGCAGTATTTAGTATAATAATCATTTAATACAATAAGTCCTTTATATTGTATTAGAGATTTACATATTTTTTTTACAGTTTAGAGTTTGCTCTAGTTACAGACACTATCTGAATTTGTTGAAGTACATAATATGCTTTCCGTTTCACACAGTCAGCTACTTTAAGTTTAAAGGAATCTTTATTTTCGTAATAAGTGTAACTGAGCTGCCGTGGTTAAATAATATGTGTCTTGGGCTCAATTTTCACTTCAGTATTTTTTAATTTAATATTAAATAACATACTCAGATTATTCAACAGTCCGTGCGGGACTTTGGGGATATATATAGGGGCCATGGGTGTGTAACAATTGTCTCAAAATATGACTGGTTATATGTTTATAAAAATTAATTTATTGAGAAGTCTTTGGTTTTGCTTGATAACCTCCCTGTTTGGATTTCTTAATATGTTTATGAAAAATGGAGAGTTGATTAAGATTGGCGCCGAAAATGACTGGAGATTTGGAAATTAAGAGATGATTACAATTATGACGTGAATTGGTTGTCAACATCGTCGTTTGAGTAGTAGATTGTCAATCGTTACCTGACTTCTTGGTAGAAGTGTGCAATCGAATTGGGTGAAACAATTATATAGTTTTGAGTGCCAACTTACTTAGAGTTAGTGTTTTGTGTTTACCACTCGCCTCTCCAATTCTACTAGATGCACGTTTTGAATCCGTGTGCAATGCATTAGGAAGTTGTTCAGTATCACATGAAAAGATAGTTGCCCAGATCATTTCTGGAGCTACTTGAAACGGCGATGGCTGCAGTAGCCGGACCGTGAATTAATTGATCAACCACCGAACACTCAATAACTATACTGCTGTTATGCAACCAAAATACGTTATATGTTATATGTTAGTAGTATCAACTGACTTTTTGTTTAAATTGTTCCGGTTTTTGTTATTTTGTCTGTCAGTTAATTTTTTTTGAAACAATGATAAGGTGATTGTTTTAATTTTTATTGTTTAACAACAAAAAATTATTTTTCGTGAAGTCTTCTGTTATGGCATTTAATTTTTTATAAACAAAATACATTTAAATATTAATATAGTAGGCACACAAAAAACGATTGAGAATTGTCTAAATATAATTATTATTTTACTTTTATGTATCACGCATCATCACGAAGTGTAAACTAAGTTCATAGTTAATTTTTTTATAAACTTCGTCAAATTTCTTTTTATTTGTTTGAGTAAAAGTCATCTTTCAGTTTGCGGGTGTATATTTTAAATTAATTTAGTTACATTATTATTGATTAAAGTATATGTTATACCTTTAATAGATCACGGTATGTATCTTCTACAACATTATTAACTGAAAATTCTGTTAGTATTATTGCTGTTTAGTGCTATAGCTGACATCAGTTTACAGTTCAACTAGAGAGGAAGTTGTCCAATATTATAAACAATTTCTCCAAATATGGACTTCCTGTTGCCCATTATATAACAATATATACAACGCCGCGAGCGTAACTCAGGATTCAGTCAGTCAGAGACAGTGAATATAGCCACCTCGCATTGCTGTGTAGGTATACCAGTTCAGAATCTACAATCAGGTTGCTCACTCTCTATACTGTAGGATCTTATTAATTCATGAACTGCAGTCGTCTGATTTTCAGTTGATGGTTCATGCAAAAAATATACGACCGGTTTGCATTCTTAATTAATACAGGAGAAATATTTCTACTTTGAGCAACTTGAGTTTCACTGTCTTTTAAGACGCTATTATATTTTGTTGCTGATTAATAACGCCTTTTAGATAATATCTAGATAGTTTATGTTAATAAGGTTATCAAGTATTCTCATTCAAAAAATTGATAAAAACATTGTTTTCAGCATGTAATACATAATACAGTGCCGCCCAGCAAGTTTGCACCAACGAAGAAATCATGTGTATATATGTATCAATTATAATTTACATTTAA
>JAUZND010001335.1:0-13538 GCA_034780555.1 Coelogynopora nodosa
AAAATATAAATCAAAAGAAAGGGTAACTATATAACAAAGAAAACCGACAAAAAAGATACACAAAAGACAAAGGAGAGTAATTAATAAAACTGGAAATAACAAAAGTATAACTTCCTAGAAAAAAACTCAATAAAACCAGTCAAAAGAAGACCAATACCAAAAGTGAAAGAAGGAATTCCACCAAGTTATACTTGTACTTATAACACAGGCCTAGGAAATGATAAGATGTTAAGTCATGCCTGTAGTGGTTACCTATGTGTTAACTAAAGCCTAACTAAGAATTATCCATAAAATGAATGAATCTATAGTAAGTATTAATTTTCTAACATATAGGTGAAAGTAAAAATTACTAGATTAGGCCTATGCTTATAAACTGTTACCTATATAATATAAAGACATATCAGAAATGTGTTCCGAAAACTATTATTTTAACAGTTGTAATTGGTTTTGACTTGGAACTGTTTGAACAATTATTATATGTTTTGTAGTTTCTAGTAAATTATATATATCTTACCAGTTAACATCCTTTTTTAAAGTTTAAGTGAGTCATCAAAACTCTTACATAGTCCATGTTCAAATATTTCATGCCAATTGGTTGAAATTATTTAAGTGATGACATATAATTGTAACCAATAAATTGTAATTGTAAATTGTAACCAGTAATTGTAACCAGTGTAAATATTTTGTAACATTTTCATAATAAATTAATATGTCGCAGAAACTTATAATACAACATAAAAACACATACTAACCACATCCTACACACATTCAGAGGTGTAAATATACCACACCATAGTTGTACTGATATTGTATTTAAGATCTTTTAATCAAATAGTTATTTGACTAATGTTTAAAAGGTTTAATCTAAAAATATGAGCACACATACAAATACTTTGACTTATTGTCCTCTGTTTACTATACTTGTGAAATTATTTCATCTGCCGACAGAAGAAAGAAAGCAAATAAATATATATATATATGTTATCGTACTTTATGAATCAACTATGAACTATTTGTGAACCATTTCTTTTTAACTTGTAATATGGATATTTTATATGAAAAATTTTGTTAATTCATGTTAAAAACACAGCGTAAACAGTAATCAAACTATTTACAAAAAGAAACTAATTTTAAATATATATATATAAACAAATTAACCTGAGGTGTATTTATACCCAATTTCTTGTGAGGACGTGGTACAAAATTCTGAAAATTTATATATATTTCATTTCATGGAATTTAGCAGATCATTTTAATTTTCTGTATATATGCGTTGATTGTATATAGTATAACCAACTCGTTTGCGGTATGTGAGTACAGTTTATTGATTCTTGCATATTAATATACATTTCTATTATGCTGATATTTATTTTCCGGTTGGTTTAATTTGATTGGAATCCTCAAATGAGTATTTTGCCTTGATGTAGTTATTTTTCCAACTCAGACAAAAATATTCCGGACAAAAATATTAGGAGAGTATACCTTTTACACTTGTATTACATAAAAGGAATTTTTAAGTATGGATTTAATTCAAACGGAATATACAATATATATACATATTCTTTTAGGAAAATAAAAACATGGAAGAACATGACGACCCTATGTGCTAAATCTCTATATAAGCAAAATAATTTCCTAGTGTCATTGTCACTTTTAATTTCCGGTAGTAATTGTTTGTTACATCTAGATTAATTCCCTGGATCATTCAGTAAAACATAAAACACTTAAACACTAAAAACACATTAAACAATTTTTTGTGTTTTGAGATAGACAACACAGGTTTACTTTTTTTGTAAAGCTTTTCATAATTTTGATTTGTTTTGTTGTGGTGTTAAGAAATGAAATAGAATGCGATCATTTACTATTTATTAAGACTTTGAAAATTTAGAATTTTTCTTTATTAATAATTTTTACAACAAAATCTCAGAATATTTTTAATGAATAATTTCACTAAACTTTTCACAACATATTTTAAGGTTGTATTTATAAATAAAATGTACCCACAAAAAACTGTAAACGCGCTTCTAACGTCAGTATAATACTATACTATACATTTGACCTAATTTATTTGAAATATGCAAACAATAAATGGCTACAAGGCGCTACTTCTAGCATAATTTATATTCTAATAAAATGGTACTCTCTAATTTGTTTTTACTTCAGTGAAAGGGCTCTACTGTTACGATTGCATGTCGACCAAAGACACCTTTTGTGGGGAGTATTTCTACCGCTACATGGTACGCGTTATCAAGTGCATAGGCGACGATTTTGTCTGTGTCAAGCAAATTCAGCCACAAACTGAGAGTAAGACGATTAGTTTATGTATAAAGATTTAATATAATTTATTTAAATAAGATAGTCTTCTGCAGTTAAAAATATTCATGTTTTAAGAAAAATAGATGTGTAAAACAACATATTTCTATAACTGCAACACTAAGGGAGGGGGGGTATTTTTTCGGAGGGCCTTATAGCTTAGTGTCAAAAGTAATGAATAAATAATTAATTTCCTTAAAATGTTTACAGGGAGTACCAACAGTATTTTACTACAATTTTTTACCATTATCAATATTTATTTATAATCATTTATTATTAAAAAATAATGAAAATAGTACATATAGGATCAAAACCATAAAAATACACTTATTAGTAATTTCATGACATGAAACTATTAAGGCTATGTTTTCATGTATTTTCATTTTATTTTAGCAATAATTGGGTGTCAAACCCAGGAAGTAATATAAATGAAGTAATAAACCTTCTTTGCATGTGTGTCGAATACAATATGTATTTATTAAAATATTACAATGTATAAAAGGTTAACATTAAATTTTATTATTTTAAGCTAATTCAGATGTGGCCATTTATTAACGCTTCTGAACTAATAATACACACGATATTTACCAGCTGCATTTGAGTTGCATGACATGGAAATTTGGCATAAATATTACGGTTGTAGAGTTGATAGCATAAATATGACTGTTGATAGCATAGTTATGACTGTTGATAGCATCGATATGGATTTCTTTCTTTTTCTCTCATTCCTAGATGTATAAATCTAACATAATCCTGTTATATACGATGGTTATGAAAACGATGAGTCATACACAAGTTTTGCGAGGCAAGCCAAAGCTAGAGAAATAATTTAACAGTTATGCGCATCCTAAATCAGCTAATTGTGTTGAAAATTAATGCACTTGATGTTCTATTAATAAAATAAGTTATTTAATTAACGATAGTATAAATAAGTGTAACATTTTCTACGACTTTAATAGTGCAACTCAATCTTTTTCACAACCGCTGCGAGGCACATATTGTATATATAGGTATAAGTATGATATAGGAAAAATCGATATCTATGGTTGATAGCATAGATATGGATTGTTTGTTTATTCGTATAGAGAGAAAGGAATTCATATCTATGGTTGATAGTATTACGTAATTACAATCATCAACACCATATAAGATTTTATTTAAACATTATAAACCTTGAGGGAGAAATTAAAAATAATAAACAAGATCAAGTGTGTTAACTGTTAAAAGTGAAAACTATATTAACAATCAAAAATCAGATATAGTAAACTTCTCTGGTTTTACACTACAAGTCTATACATAATAAGACGTTCAAAAATAAATATAGCTACATGTGTCCAATACACCAATGCATATTAAGGCTAATCAGGATTAGTCGAAACAAGAAGTCACCATAATTATTGTTTATATTCATCTAATAAATGAGTATATAACAAATATGCATAAATCTTAAGAAAAAATAACACGTATTTACATTAATTCATGCATGAGTCCGACTATTTAATACTTAACAAGAAATAGTTTGAATATTTCAATTATATATTTATTATACAGGGTGGCCGATAAGTAGTCAGGCCAGTCAACAATATCATATGTTTATTACATTGAAATTCTAAAAATAGATATGTTGAAAATTTCAAACGTACATAATTTTAAAATTACAGTTCTACGTTGAAATTCCAATTTAGCTGGGGCCGACTACTTATTGGCCCTGTATAAATAATTAAATAATAATGCATAGAATATTTGCCAATTATATACACGCAGTTAATAAAAAGCGTTTATTAACGGTTAATACGTACTAATCCGTCAAGCAAGACAATGCTGTAATGATTACATTATTTCCAGCTTATCCTTCGGCGATCTTGCGAACATGCTACAAGACTGGAACATTAAAGTGGATAAACGACACCGACGGCTGTCGATATCTACGTAATCCCGGAACACCGGAAAATCCGATCGTCTATACGGCTTACTACTGTTTCTGTGACACTGAATACTGTAATACAGCTGCGTCATTCAACCATTCTTTTGGTTACTTTAAAACGGTCAATTTTTTAATCGTAGTTCTGCACTGTATATTGTTTGGCTTGTTTTAGGATTTTAATTATAGTAGCATGGAATTATCATATATATTCCATCTGTCACTAACATATTATTCTCTATGCATTATTATTATTATTATTATTATTCTCTATGCAGTTAAAAACTAACAACATCTTTTTTGCTTAATTGTCTTTCATTAAAGCATCGTGGTTAAGCAAAGCATCATGTTAATGAACAAAAATATATAAAAATTAATATATAAAATATAAGGATGTAAAAATCATATGAAGACTAAATCTCTAGAGGCTATTAATATGGCGAGTTGGCTGAACAAAAGGATGGGGACATACCGAACAAAGGCACAATTTTATTTTGTTCAATTAATGACCACATTGTACATACTTTTATCTTTTAAATGTCAACGTTGTGGAATAACGTATGTTAAAACAATGGTTCATATCGTCTTATAACTGAATCAGTATTTTTCTATCTGGTTCAAGCTATTCTTACCACGTAGTTCATCCGATTTAAAAATGACAAACACCTAATTTCAACCTTGGACCATCAACTATAATACAACTGTGTCCAAAAATCAGCTTCTAAACATTTAAAAGAAGTGTTCCAAAAGAATTAAACAGGCTCTAAATAGGCTCCAAAATGGTTCCGATTTTATAAATAACAATACATGGTATTATAACAGAAGAAGAAATATAGTGCTTTTCATCCGACAAGTCTATATTCTTTAAAAATAGTGTCCTTAAATTAAAGTGACCTGATTATAATAGGAAAGGGTAAGAAATTATATACTGTAAGTATATATGGTATTATTTATCATTTTATATTCTCGTCATATATTTAATTATCCATTTCCTGAAAACATTTCCATACATTCAATTCTTATTTAATATCTTTATATGTTGTTATGTTGTTTTGTTAGAAACATCAAAATTGTATGTAAATATAATGTATAGTTTAATCATGTACCAAACTTGTGCACTATTTAAGTGGATCTTTGTCTTTGCCATTTACAGTATAAAGATTATTTCGTGATAACATCACATACATACTCGTATATTATATGCATATACTAATAGTATTAGTATTATTAATGCGCCATCATGGTTGATATTTACCACTTATGTATATATAACATGTACCTATACGCATAAAGTTATAATTTTGACTGTTTCCATCTGTTCGATCTTTAAGTAGGTGTAAATTGAATTAAATAGGTTATATGTGTCTTATATAGAAGAATTACGAGTATATCGAATTATTGAATGAAAATGTATTTGTTATTTATTTTAAGTGTTAATTTGACTATGTATCTATAATAAATAATGTGGCTATATTAATTGCGTTTTAGAACATATGCAGTTACTTGCACATTGTGTTCAACTTTTTACTGTTAGTTAATAATTAAATTGTATTCTGGTAATAAAAATGCATTTCTCAATAGTATCTCTCGATTACAGTTGACGCTATATAGTTCACACTAAAACTGTTTTGGTAATCAATGCAGGAGATGCCCTGATTGCACCATGATGCCATCATCAATTGCCATGATATAACAAATAACAGAATGGATATTTAATAGTCCCTGATAGAGTTAATCTGGAAGGACAGGAATATAAGTAAGGATACGAAAAAGAGGCTGCTTTACGCAATGGTTTTCCCAATTGTTACATATGGAACGGAAGCGTGGACCTTGAGAAAGGAGGACAGGAGGAGAGTGGACGCGTTTAAATTGTGGTGTTGGCGAAATTTACTTAAAATCTCCTGGACAGCACGAATGACGAACATCTCGATTCTTCAAGAACTGAGCAACCCTACACGACTGAGCTCAATCATCCTAAAGCAGAAACTCGCTTACTTTGGACACATCGCAAGGAGATGGAGAGTGTCTAGAGAAAGCAATCATGTTGGGAAAAATTGAGGGAGGGAGAGGAAGAACACCCACATGATTAATCAACGAGGTAAAGGATGCAACAGGAGAAACACTTCGCAAATTGATGGACATGGTTGTGGAAAGGAAGGGCTGGAGGACAATGATCATGCGTGTCTCCAAAAGTCGCCCGTGACTTGGAGGTACAAGGTGACAAAGTGAGGACAAAAAGTTCTAAATGTCTGTGAAGAAAAACACCTGTTTCACATCAAAAATCTTATGATAACTTTTTTTATCCTTATAGCCCTTAAAAATATACAATCCAACAGTTTAGCTTTGTAATACTCTTTTTTGGACTCTTAAGCCTCAATTTTAGACAGAATATAGCGCTTTCGCAAAACATGTAGCTCATTTGCATTTAAAGTCTTACCACTCAAGTAACCACTTGAGTAGCGTAGGATAATTCGGTAGCAGATTATATTTGCATTGTTGTACCATCAGACTGATCGCTTTAAACAAAATAACTGCCATGTAAAGGTGAGTTTTTTTTTAAAGAATATGAAACACTATCGTTTGAACAGGTCACAAATAGCTGCATGTTAGCAGAGATGCTTGTAGAGGTCACAAAGTTCTTCACCTTTAACAGTTTCAGATTATCCCATCCTACGATGTCAAGGCATTTCTGCATCTCCAGTTTGTAGCAAAAGTTTTGTTAGAGTGCTCATTCTTGGATCGGATGCATGCAGGCAGGCGTTTTCAATTTCAAAGATGTCTTTTCTCAGCTCGACAAAACATGGAACAGACAATTTGGAATATTGAAGTAATGATTTTATGTTCTGTGCCTCCCTGCTAGGTATTCCCTTAAAAAAGTAACAACTGTGGTTCTCGCCTACTGCGTGTTAAATTACATGTGTCGTTATTTTAATTTCCCCGTCATTGAAAGTATTTCAGATAATTATCAAAATGTCCTAGAACCCCAAATTCGCGGGGACACAGTTGGCAACTCAGTTCGGCAGAATTACATTGATCAGTATATAAATTAGTTGTTTATTCTTTAAGTAGTAACTTTACTGCAATCTTTGTCTTTGGTGAACTTGGGAATTCTTTGAAATGTTAGCAATATTTTATAATTCTCATTTTAGTTGCATTTTTAAATCAATTGCATGTGTTTTGATTAATCCTTTATTTGTAGATATACTTTTCTATTTTACCATTGAAATATTTTAAAATGCATGTTAAATAAAATACTTTGCTGATTGATGTACAGAGAACTTGAAAATGTATACTTGCATTATTCCCTTTATCTATTTTCTATTATTTAACAATTGATAAGTTTGTAATTGGTAGACTTATAATCTTATCATAAGAGATATGAGATTATAAGAGAAAATCATCATATTATAAGGATAAACTATAAAAAATAATATTATGATATTTTTTATAAGATTTTAAAGAATGTGAGATAAGACATGAGAATGTAGTAGTAGAAACTTATAATCTTATGTAATATTTTTAATGTGAAATAGGCTCCTGGAATATGGCTAAATAAATCATGTTTGGCTTGGCATGAGAAGAAAAAAAGACAGTCTGCATTAAAATTTGCCTGAATAATAGAATTTTGCAGGAGCTCTTGAGCAGCTTTTGGAAACAAAGAGTCTAGGTTTGTTCTTAAGATCCAACTCATGGACTGTAGGACAATTTTTTATTGAAGACAATTTTTAAGAAAAGATATACATATATAAAATTAATTGTCTTAACTGTAATTATTTTTATATAATTGAAACAGGCAAAGCTTTAGCTGTCCGAATAAAAGAGCACAAATCTAATGTTTTAAATTTAAAAGCAGATAATGGCCTTTCAAATCATTCTCATAATATGGGTCACTCTCCTGATTTAAAAACGCTTCCCTAATTTTTAAATGTTATACTACAAAATCTAGAAAATTATTTGAATCTGCGTTTATCTGTGTTAATACAGCCACTGTTGTCAACCTAAATAATGGATACTATCCTCATAATGCTAATTTAAATAAACTCATTCCCAATTCTGTTACAGAAATTATAATTTTTTCCACATTCTGTAATAAATATATATTATTATTTAATCTGTTAAATCCATTGTTATTATACATTTTTTTATATAGCAGCTTTGTATATGTCTAGACTTTAATAATTTTGATTTTTGTATCTGTCTTGCATTTGCTTGTAATTGGATTGTTGAGATGTGTTTCTAGTTATATTTAGCCTATGATTGGGTGATGATTTTTCTGATATAATATTTAATCTAACAATAATTTGTCTAATGCTTTTTGTAATTTTTTACATTATGGTTATTATGCCTTCTTGATGAAAGGAAAGGTAAAAAGCTCAGATTATTTGTAATAATTGTATTAAAAATGTAATTTTTATTGTGGTTTTCTTTTGCACCCCTCAAAAGGGAACATTACTTGTCTTTATTTATAATTTACAATCAATGCAATAAATAAATAAGAAATTTAGCATTACCTGAAAGATGATCTTGATTACTATAAGTGATTTATGTAATAATTTTTTTTATTTTATATATATGTAAAAACAATTAAGATATTTCAATTTTATAATTACTTTAGGCTATATTATATTGTATTTATTTTAAATTATTGTTTAACTAATATTCTTAGTAATTCCTTAAACATTAGCATTTAATATTATATTTTTGTAGGCCTACTACACATACCTGCCAACCATTCCAGCTTTTCTGAGATAGTCCTAAAATTTCTGATTGTCACAGATGTCCCAGAAATGTATTGAAACATCCTTGATTTCATACTTATTCCACAAGAAAGAAAATATTCATGTTGCCATTTTGCAACCTTATGAAAATTATACATAACTTATTTTTAGGATTATAAGAATTATTCATAAGTTTAACTCTATTTTCCATTTTTGGAATGATGTGGAGCCCACTTGAGGAAGGATGATTATATTGTATTGAGTTATATTGACAATCAATAATTATTAAGCTTATTTTTACTATAATTAAAATTTAATTATTATAAATTGCTTTTTAATAAGCGCATATAATTTGTATTCTTAAAAGAATACTAAAAGAAAATTCCAGGTTTTATTTAATGATGAAACAAAATGCACCATCATATAAGGTGGCTGTCCAATGAGGATCAGTTTAGCATGTATTATGGATCTTTGGATGAAACTGTATCAAAGGCTTCATTTTTTTACTGATCTGACAATGGGGAAGCATATGACAGAGGATGTGGATCTGAATCACAAACAAAACATATATTGTAGGAGTCATTGATAAAGTGGGCATGCTTCATAAACTACTATCTTCTCCAGAGATAAGGCCCTTATTATAAATCTGTCTCTGAGTGTTTATTAAACAGATACTAATGCTAAATACATAATTTAATTTTGAGTGAATTCAGAGATAGTTAGAAGAGAATAGAATGGAATCAGAGTTGTTATAATTGAACATAGTGAAATTGGAGTTAGTTAGAGCAGATTATAGTGAAACCAGAGCTTGTTAAATTAGAAAATTATATAATATAAGTGGCATAATAGTTTTAAATAAATATATGTGGTTGTTATACTTCCAGCAGCCATCAAAATAAAAATTTCAGCAATGTTTACAGTATAATTTACTTGGAAACATATTTTTTTATAATATAATTATAATATTTGTTTTACATTTTTATTAATTATTAATGTGTAAGTATACTAAAAGTATTTTCAGTAAGTAATTAGTTTGCCAGAATTATTAAATTGTAGTTATTTTGTCTTTGATAGCAATTGGAAGTATAAATTATAATAAATACATTAAATCAATTTAAAATATATATTTATTTGTATTGGAATTGGGTTTTAGTTTAGGTATTTTTCATCAGCATTGGTTTTTGTGAAATCAGCATCAGATTATTTAGAATTGGCATCAGGTTTTATTTCAGGTAGGCCTACTTATTTTTGGTATATAGGCATCTTTTTTGGAATTGGAATCATGTTTTATTAAAGTAATTGGCATAGGCATCACTATTAGTTTTTATGGAATAAGTTTTTACTTATAGCTTATTTTAGTTGCTTATTCAGTATTCCAGACCCACTAAATTATAAATCCACAAAAAATAGAATATTTGCTATAAATACAATAATAATAATTTCAATTATGAAAATAAGGACATTATGTCAATAATTGTTTTAATCTAAATATTGAAATTTAATTTGAAGTTTTAGTTTTGCAGACATAGTTGTTTATAGGAATAACCTGTTTATATTATAGTTGTTAACATATTCTGCATGACATTTACTCTATTATTGTAATAAATTTGATTTGTATTTTTTATTATTATATATTTAATGTAATACTTTAATGAATAACTTACATAAATGTTTTGTTATTGATTTTGATGTGTCCAGAATTATATTTTAAATTTAGGATGATTATATATTTTTAGCTAATATATTCTATTTTTTGAGGATTTATAATTTGCAGAATTTGTGGGATCCAGTGGGAATCTTGTGAAAATCCAGTGAGATTCTGTGGGAGTTGTGTGCCGTGTGATCCAGTGAGATTCAGTGCCATGGCAAATTCCCACTCAAGTCAAGTGGCAGTGTCAATGAATGGGGTCTTAATCTTGTTCTTGACCTTGGGGGAATTCAGTGAAAATTCTGATGGTGATGCCAAATATAAATAGAATAAAATCTAAGAATAATGATATAAAAATTAATTTATCCAGTTGTTTGCCATTGATATCTGAATATATCCCTGGGCCTGGTGGTTATAACCACTAAGTATACTTAGCATCAGCATCAGGTTTTGCATCAAATTTGATAACATTATAAGGGATTATAAAAACATGCACGATAATGCAGGGTCGTATCATAATGAAGAATTTTAAATAATTTATTTAATTAAATCATACTGATTAATACATCATATTAAAACTATTTGCATTCAGAAACATTTTAAAAATTAATATATATTTTGATAAAAAAAATTATAATCTAAAACATTTAACGAAACAATATATTATCCCTCATACCAAATACATCAAAATACTCGAACAGATTCAAATCGGTGACGTTTTAAAACAGTATAATAAAAACAAATGTAGTAGTAATCTGTCATAATATAATCCGTATAAGATTATAGTAAGTCTTTTTTATTTCAGCTAATAATTTAATTTTTAATTATTATTAAATATTAAGGCCGATATTGTATAGCTTCTCTTCAGAGAACAGTGCATCTATTTCTCAGTCAAGAAGCTTCTGAACATTTTTCCTTCATAGAAGATCAAATAATATTTATTTAATTAAGTCTATATTATTTATAGATGTCCTAAAATGGCGTCAGGCTTAAAGAGAGAAGGGGGTGCTAAATTAATTGTTACGACGCGTATAACAATGAGGGAGTGAATTTTTCATTTTAAAAATTATTATAAAAAACAGAAAATATATATAATAATATTATTATTTAGACAGAAAAATTGCAGTCACAATTTTATTATTTTTTAAAATAATATACATTTTATTTTTGAATTATACTTCATTACCACTAAGAGTTTTAATTTTCCCTGAAAGGGGGGGAATTTCACTCTCTTATTTATTTTCTATTTTCTGCCGGACTTAAAAACATAACATTATAATACAGTATATTTCCTGTGTACAAATATGCATAATTTAGCTGTTATATTCTACAGCATTGAAATTACAATAAAATTAAACTATAGTTCCAGGTGCCCGAGAAGTCACTCTATAATTAACTATATGATTGGCCAATTACATTATTTTGAAGAGATTTTAACAAAAGCATAAATACATTACAATAATATCTTTCCATTACAATATCGAAATAAAAAATATTTGGTATTTCTCTGAATATAGTCAAGCTAGCATACAGAATTTTATTATAAACAGATTATTCATTCTTGAGACCAGCAAAATGTTTCAAGTGACGGTATAATGATCAATCACAGATTTCGCAACCCTCCCCGATGTATGAATATATATAGGGTTAAAATCATTTTGAAACAGTGTATTTTTGGTAACGGGAGGGTGGTTTGGCAAGCGTGACATTAATTTTAGAATGGGTATTATTAGGGTATTATTACAATTATTATATTACAATTATTATAAGGGTATTATTAGCCTAGCGATCCATAAGAAAGTGTAATGCTTTTGTACGTCTGAATATACAATTGGAATTCTTTGTTATTAGCGCAGCGGTAATCTTTTTTTTTCATTTAATTGTTACTGGCTACAAGCAATTAAAATATGTAGGAAATAAACTGATGTGTCTATGATTTCATATTTTGATCATCATGGTTGTAAGCAATAAATACACTGTTAACCGATTCGATTTGGATACGAAGTATGGGCTGCACTAGCATGATTTGGGTACGTATAGTTTCATTTGATGCATACAAAGACAAAGGTACAATTAACAGATAAAACCTTAGTCTTTGCGTAGATCTATTGTTTCTGGACTACTGAACCAACTTTCTTGCAATGAAGAACTGTATAATTATCATTTGATAATTGACAATTTGTTCACGAGTATGGAACTTATTTATCGCCTTCAAATAGTCGGAATCGCTGCAGCTGGAACACTGTGCTTATCGTGACAAAAAGGCTCAATTATAATAAATCTCTCAACATAAAAGGGAATAATGCTATTATAGCTATGATACTAATTCGAATTTTTTATTGCACAATGGAACCATAACAAAGTCCTTACGGTAGCATCTGCATACGCAAGTGATGAAACCAATATGTGTTGCACAAAGAAAAAAAGTCGGAATTCTAAGACCACATTCCTTTCAAGAATATAACTATAATATGACCGGTTTGACCTGAATTTATTTTGTTATAGGCATTTTAAAGCTATTTTAAATGTTTGTGAAGTTAGATGCTAACATATTTTTAATAATATGATAATTATTTAGCCTAAGTTGATTATGTATCGAAATTTTCATGGATTTAAGTATATATCCCTATAGAAATTGTAACTGGAATGCTACCTCTCAAGTTCCTGGATTCAATTAATTTATTTCGCTATATCGACTTACATACCTGACTAACATGTTCTACAGAAAGAGGTGCCAAGACGGGACAACTGAATACCATCGAATCGGAATAGCATCGAACATGAATAACATAGAATGGACGGGAATAGCATCGAACCGGAATAACATCGAATCGGAATATCCTCGAAATGGAATAATATCCAACCGGAATAACATCGAACCGGAATAACATCGAACCGGAATAACATCGAACCGGAATAACATCGAACCGGAATAACA
>JAUZND010001336.1:0-13537 GCA_034780555.1 Coelogynopora nodosa
TTTCGTATTTTAACGTCAGAAGTGTCGTAAAAATACGTCTTTAAAATGAAAACTGTATTTTAACGTCATACATACCGTAAAATCACGAAACAAAAACGAAAGCTGTATTTTTACGTCATATATACCGTAAAATAACAGAAACTAAATTTCTCACGTATATTTACGGCATCTACACCGTAAATTTACTAATCTTTTTTTACAGTGTACTTATTTAAGGTTTTCTATATTAATTTTAATATTAGTGACATTTTAAAGAGTATTAAATTGATAGTATTCAATAACTCAACTAAATTGAAATTAACTCAATAATACGAAATTAGATATGTTGATCATAAGCTGCGAAGTTAAAGTCTTTTTGAACTATTTATTGACAGCAAGAAAATTATTACCGACGGTCGTTGTTTTAAGGATATGTATAATATGTTGAATATATAAAATGTATAATTTTAAAAAGAATAACGTGTGAGCATTGATATATCATAGACCAAGCAACTTTTTCTAAACATACTGATTCCTACATAGTCTCTATGTCGAATATATTCTTTGAATTGCTTTGTCAATAATTTCACTTTGATTTTTTTAAATTTTAATCTAAATTACTAAATATTTAGTAAAATTGTTTTCAGTGTCTAAATTTAGATTATTATTTCTGGGGAAATATATTAATAATTATTTTAGATTTGCTATAATTTTTGGGGAAATACAATATATATTCCATTTTTCGCAAGATGTCTCGGAATTATTTTATTGCACTGTTTACTTATAGTCAGTATGATAATATAAATGTTATGAAATCAAGCCACACATTTCATAATAATATATAAAATGTGTGATGTGTGGTCTATGTTGTGATGATGCAATCCGTTATTTGTCATCGTTGTTTATATCTCTTTAGTTATTGAGGGTTATAGAGTCGAAACATGATAAATATTCTAGGCCTTATTATTGCACAATACCACTTTATTGCGCCCCACTCTATCGACCCAAACTATATCGATTCATGCAATAAATCAAATCACATCTCTAACCTTTGTTTATCTTACATTGTATATCAATATCCTTACAATACTATTCTCCTATTTATTTACTGTATATAATAATTAATTTAAAATATATATTTAGATTTATGTTACTGCTTGACATATCTAATTATTATTGTACTAATTTATTTGCTTTCTTGAAAAATATTGGATTACAACAATATTGTTGAGGTTGTAAAAATTATAAAAATTTTACGTTTCAGATAGAAAAAAAGTAAAGTTTTAAAAATAGATAAATATCTTTGTATTATACATTACAGTCATCACTAAGTAAGTATAACTAAGTATATATCTAACTAAGTATATAAATCAAGCTAAATACCAAACATGTTTCTGTTTCTTTTATCTTAACAAGTAATGATTATTTTGATTTACAACTAATAAAATTTAACAAGTGATATATTTAAAAATAGACCGTTTACAATTCAACACGCCTGCTATGCAGTCGATAATTTTTTAGCCCTACAACCAAAGATACTAAATAGTAAATAATGGCTAATTAGTATCTTTGGCTACAAATCAAACGATGGGAAAGGTTAAGATCATCATTTGTTTTACAAAAGTATCAAAACTTGATAAAGTAAGATGTATATAAATAGAAATGCATCCTAAAAATCAATATCTTGAAAGTTTTATTTTTTATATGCTGATAAATATATCCGATAAAATGAACGATTTAAAAAATAGATTTCAAGTATATTTTTTGTCACAAAACTGAATATAACAAAAATGTAGCGTGATTCCACATGACATTTAGTAAGTGGATACTATATGTAGTTAATATAACGCATAATTGTCAAATTGTAGCCTATACTAAATAGTTGTATAATAATTTTAAAGATTACGTATATATTGTCATTGGATGTTAATAATAAAAAAAATATTGTGACATTTTGCTTGCATTCCACTTTTGCGGGAGTGGGGTGGAATCAAACAAATCCATGATTATACTAAAACAATAGTTTAACTAGAATGATTTTAAATGTATTTTGCAGGTCGTCTCATTTGTAAATATATTTTTTAGGATTGTGGTGCACACCCTCCATTGGAAGTATTTCTCAAGATAATTAGCAAGTTATTCGAGTAAGTTAATTTTACAGATTTATAAATAATTAATTTGTATTCACGAATATATATTTTGTTTCATAACTCACATCGTTGGCCAAATAACACCGTCTGTAAAAGATATCTTGTCATTGATTTTAAAGCATTATATAATCTATTTAGGTTAACAAAAATTGGACCAACGACCGTTATAAGTTGCTAAAAATTATAGAAAGAATGCAATAAATAAGAGGTTAACGTGTTTCAGAAATGTGTATACACTATTATATAAATGGTAAAACTGAATAAAAGTTTAGATATTTCATTAATAAAATTAATTCGGATAGTGCAGTCTGTTTAATATAATTTTCATGTAGCCTATATGGTATGCTAATCAGCAGACGTATAAAGGGTTATTATCAGGCAATGGTCCTGTATCTATGTTTGACACCATTGAACTTTATGAGTTCAATGTTTGACACATCCTACAGACCTCACAATTTTTACAGTGGCATTTTCATTCCAGGATAATATAAAGTACTCACAGAATATTTGCTAACAGTAAAATTTCTCACGGGACATTTTATCCCTAATTAAGTAATAGACGGACATTTGCTCCCCTCTAAAATAAACATTTAATGTATATATAATGATCAAATTAAAATTATTTAATAAAATGTAAATATTAATTTAATTATCATTTCTCTAATCAGGTCATTAATCAGTAAGATACCATATAAACATCTCCAAGAAATTTCGCACTACTTTATTTTAACAGATCTAATTAACGTCTAGTTTAACAAATCTAAAAAAAAACTTATTCTAACATATCTAAAATTGAATGCCGACGGAAGTGGACCTATAAGTCTATAATTAGGCCTACAATTGATCACCTGACATAAAAGAATATAAATTAAGAGTGTAACTTATTTTAAGAAATAAAATTGATTAGGTGTATAAACACTCATCGTCTGAGACATAGTAATGGTGATAAATTAACAGCAAAACCACAATACACCGTGAACACCTAATTAGATTACATTTTAGTGGATAATAGGGTGAATAGAAATAACATACTTAAATGTACCAGATGGAAAAAGACGTAGATATCCAACTTATGTGCACCTAACAGATTATAGATAAACTAAATATAACCTGTATATTATAGATAAACTAGATTATTGGTCTATAATAAAAATAAAATATGTGTAAAAGTTCATCAAGACAAGCATATATCTAATTTTTATATATAATCACATTGATCAGAAATAAAAATACATTAAGATATTTAAGAGGATATGGTAAGGAAGAAAAAGAGGTCTGGTTAAAAGATAAGTTCATAACACAGCATTTTATTGTCTGTGAACCGATTTATTATTGCCTTCTCAAGTCGTAGCTTTTTATTGTTTTAGGCTTGTACAGCTTTGGCAGTGATGTGCTACGGATTCTGTTGGGCCATGCAGGTGCTATTTAATTATCTGGTGGAGGGCTCTAACACTACTTCTGTTGTAGCATTCCTCGTAGTTAGTACAATGGAGTTGTTAAACGGTGCAATTTTTCTTGTTATCTACCTAACAGTTTTGTTTTGGGCCACTTATGTCACTTTATTCTGTTTCAGAGTACATCTTAGTAAAACAATCTCTCGTATAGATTCATATTGAGAGGTCAAGATTGCTAAAAGATATGGATTTTAATATCTGTTCTGTTATCGAAATGGATAAATTATAGGTAGAAAAAAAATTTGTCATCACATGGCCGGGCATTTTTGATATTCCTGTCTTTCCGGTCCTGCTACGCATGTTTTATAAAACCTTATAGGTACATATTAGTGGAGTTACTATTTCTAAGATCGCTTAAATGATATGTCGACACCATGTAGGATAGAAAATCTTGACTTAATTTTGTGGGATTCATTATGAATAAAGTTCATTTTAGTTGCCAATGATGGTAGCTGAGTGGCAGAAGAATTTACTTTTGACTGACCTTTTTTTGTAAAAATCAAAATTAGCTGTCCCTTATTATGAAGAATAGGCCGACGGTGTACGTCGTTGAGGTGTTCTATTTTGAAACGTTATGTACATGTTATGATTATGGTTGTACAGTGTATTGAACAGAGCTTCGCTTGTTCTCTATAAGTAGTCAACATTATATTATCGTCAGTGTATCGTCTGTATAGACAAATATGGATGGTGCCGATTGAGCAGCGCTCTCCAAATGGAAATAGTTAAAATATACTTCATAATGAAGCCCACAGAATCAAGTCAAGATGCTCTACCTAATGCGTGTTTAACAAGTCGTTAAAAAATTGTTGTGATTTCAAAAATGTTTTTAACATCAGTCTAAACATGCAATGTTTTAAAACCATGCACTAGACCGGAAGAGGAGAACACTAGAAATGTCGCACCAAGTAATGACAAAAAGTTCTTTACCTGGCACGGTGCGTAAATGAACGAAATTTCAAGATGAAATTCACCGGCCAATCTGTAAACACAGATTGATTGCTATTACCTGGAGATACAAAAATATTATCAAATTAAAATATTTTACCAGTTCGTTTTTTTTCTATGGCCAAAATAGTGGTTTTGGCCAATTTTCCCGATTCTGTGTTGTCCGAATTTTTTTTTAATTCATCGGTAAATCTGTATACACTTTGATTGCCTGAACCTAGAGATACAAAAATGGGGTGACATTAAATTTTTTAACGGTTAAATTTTTTTCTGTGGTCTAAAATGATCATTTTGGCCATTTTTAGCAATTCCGAATTATAGAGGAAATGTATAAAAAATTCACCGGATATTTTGTGTGTGGCAATTTGTTAGGTACACTTTAGTGATTCTAAAACTGGCAAAACGAATCAATTTTAGCGGTTCAATTTTTTATTTCATGCAGAAACAGTTTATTTATACTACTTACGCGCTTAGTATTATACTGTTTTAAGTAGTATACATACAATATTGCATCAATTTAAGATATTTCTTAGTTTCTAGTATATAATTGTCATGAGACACAATTAGTCATGCATTATAATGATAGAAACACAGACAGACGCACACGTGTTCATTATACCTCAAATTATCTTCCCAATTTCCTTATAAAATATCGACAAACGTCTTTCTATTGCTAATTTCATTATATAAAGTAGCTGGTCAAAAAATACTAAAGTTTGCTATATTACAAACGTTTATATAATTGACCAAAACTCTCACAATGATATATAGATAATATAATGTATGTATATATTACATAGTTTCCTATTATGTATTACAAACAAATATTAAAAACCAACTAAATATAAAACTATGAACAAAGTTGACAAACACGTATGATAAAATGTTCTGAATAATAATCAATAATACACACAATTATTGATACAAACACAAGGAAACAGTAGCAAGTTTTTTTTATAAATGACGACTGTTGTAGGCCAAAATAAAATTAAAAATAATACCACAAATATCAGTAGAAATACCACAAAGTATCAAACACACAGCAGAATGAGTGATGAACAGTCAATATACTACACTACGTATTAAAGTAAAATTGGTCGATATTACCTGTAAGAGTGTATTCCATAGAAATATAATAGTTGTATTATAATAAGACTTATTAATAATAATAATTATAATATAATTATTAATAATAATATTATTATTGTTATAATAATTATTACATGGTTGCTACCTTATTGCATCCATGCAGCCTGCAGGAATTACCGGTTCTGTCAGTCTGTATTGCACTGTTTGGTATAACTTATATTTCTATGGTTATAACACAGTTATTATAAAAACAAAATGGTTAATAATTTGTCAGAGGATCAAATGTCCTGGGGTCTATTTCACCTCTGAATTAGGCTGGTAGTATATAAATGTAATGTAAATGTACCATTGATTACCAATGGATACCAAATGTAACCTATGTTAATGTAGGATTAATAATATATTATAATACAAAATTTTACGCTTGTATATTTTAGTTGTCACATTGTGGTTTATTCGCAAATGAGCTCCCCACCGGAAAGAATTAAAGTGGGGAACAACCATGCCAAAGAGGTAAGTAAACAGTATAAAATAAATTGCTTACAGAAATTTTACTTGCATGTTGAACCTGAAACCGTTCTCTACCTGCTTAACTTAATTAATTAAATTGCCTTATTTAAAAAATATAACTAATTTTAGTTGTATAATTTAGCGAAAATGTTAAATATAGGCCTATTTATATTATAGAATCCATATATTATAATTATTCGTTGTCCCCTTCTGAATTATTGAACTTATTTATTTGAATTTAATAGTATTTATACAAATTAGAATATACTTTGTTAACATGGTACTTGATTATTCAGGCCCGTAACTACGTACATAGCGCACTTAAGCTTGATCTTATGAGTGGCACTCATTTTACTAATCTTACACTAGGTAAAATGTATTTAAAAAAAGGATTCACCTTTTCCTTGAATAATTCCATTGCTTATTTTTGCCCGTCCCTCCTTTCTCTTTTATTGACTAAATTATTTTGTATTGCTTTTTGTACACAAACACATTGTAGCTGAACTGAAACATATAATACACAGGTTCTTCAATTCCAAGTCTCGCAAGAATTGTTACTATGATAAATCATCTTGAGTGGCTTTGATGTACATTGTATTTAGTCACTGAATATGTGACATGTTAATCATTATGGTTTACAATTTTACTTTCCTATCTTTAAATAGAGTATTTTTTCACTAATAGTAAGACCATAGAATGTGTTTGTGTATATTTTTAGTTATGCTATGCATGTTTCTAATTTTACAGTTAAAACATAAACTTTTTTAGGTGTAGTGTCAATTTACTGTTAATTTTACAGCCCATTTAACAAGTAAAAAACCAAAAAATACTCGCTGATTATTTGCTATTACTCGGCGTGCATATGCCCCTAGAAACATTCTGAATGTGGGCTTAGTTATAAGCGAATTATTAATACACCCGTTTATTAAAACAAAAAATAGTGATAGAAGCGTTATTTTAAGGATAACAAAGTCACAACAATGAAACTTTTCAAGTATACTACTGAGGCATATTGGACAGTGGGGAGTCCTTGTTAGGACTCAAAAGCAGACCACACTCCATACGAACACAAAATTCCTGAAATTGTAGTATAAGACCTGCTTGGTGTTCAAAGGGTTAACCTAGTCATGATGGAAAATCTATTGTTATAAAATAAATAACTTGCAAAAGAGAGCGTTTTAATTAAAATTAGAATGATGTCCCTATATCGACGAATATTCTTCAGTAACTTATATTTGAAAGGCTTCATCTATTGAGTATTTTAGTCTATTATTGTACTATTTCGTATGTGTTATACTAGAAATACTTAGAGGAAGGGATTTGGCAGAACAATTAAAAATGTGTAACTCTCATAACTCCTGTACAGAATTTATCAGTTCTTGATGCAATTTTCAGTAGATTTCATTAATTCTTTTCAAAATGATATTTTTCTGACATTTTTATCCACGAAACAATCAATGTACAATTTTAGGTCAGTTGAAAAAAATAAATTCAGAAAAATACTGTATACACGACAAAAAATTTTGAAATTTTTAATTCTTACTGAAAGAAAAACATGTAGATAATGTACGACATTTTTGGCATCTAAATATAGATCACATGCTAAATCTAAATAGCTTTGATCGGATCAGTATAAAAACATGTTCTTCCGAAAACTCCTTTAAACGCGACCAATTTTGTTTAAACTTAGTATACTTAATAAGGTAATTTTAAAAGAAACATATTCAACTATTTAGATTAATGTTTCAGTTAAATATTATTTGATAAATTCTTTTATCATCATATTAAATATAAAGCATTATTATTATTATCTGATCTGATCAAAATTGCTGCACCAAGATCTGATCATAGAATACATCTTAAACGTAAACGTTGTATATAAACTTCTTACTTGACAAACTTGTGTAACAAAAATTACGCCTCTTGCTCAACAGCTATTTTCCACGCATGGTTATTAAAAAAAAATGTTTTACATGTAATCCTTTGCAGCTTGTGTAATAAAGTCTACGTAGGACAAATTTACCGCACCATTCGAAGTAAAATAAATGAAAATTTATCTCTATAATTAACTCCCCTGTTTTTATCCATTTGAAAACTTATGACGATACGGTCGATAGAAGCCAGGTTATGTACGTAGTTATATATACATCCAAAACACTTAACAATATTCTTACTAGTCATTTATTAAATATACCACATTTCAACCAAATTTGAACATATAGGGTTACTCTGAAAAATTCGTTTTAATCTGAATGTTCTATATAATCTATTTATCTCTCATATAGTAAATTGGATAATTATACATTGATATAAAAAAAATTGCATGTGTTTAAATTCATATTCTGATTAACCATTTTTGTATATCATCGGATCATGTTATGACTAAAATCTGAAACATGTATTGTATAATATGTAATTTTTACTTTTTATTTATTTAAGTATACCGAATTTCAATAAAAGTGGTTGAATACAGAAACTAAAAAAACAAACAGTTTTATGAATTTGATTAAATGTTCTTAATCAATTTTGTGATAATTATTTCTGAAATAAATATATATTTTTAATTGTTTTTTTTCACAAAAAAATTAAAGTCGTTCGTGAAACTATTAAAAATTCATGAATCAAATATTTTCTGGGGTTTATTCATGGAAACACAAAAAAAATTAATACTAATACGTTTTTATTGTTTATGATACGATGTGGCAATCACAATTAAAAGCATTTTAAATGTTGTTTTAATCGGGTAACAGAAACTTGTCATTAATAACCTGTCGGTTCAAAAAGTAGGATTTTTAAAACATTTTTCGTTGTTTTGTTAGGCACACTTATAGTTTTATAATATATGCACACATTTCATAATGTACTATAATAACTAATATAGTATGCGTATAAGGTTTCACATTTATTCCTGATTAGTAACTAAATGTCATAAATTCAACAAATTTAGAAAATATAACATTATAGTATCCACTACATATTAAAATAATTCAAAAAATTTAAATTTTTGAATATGCCTTACTATAAAATGGCAATAGGTTATTTTATAAAAAATTCAACAATACATTTTGAGAAATTATCATTTATGGTTTTATAACTGTTTTCCTAATATAAAATTTTTCTATTTATGATTTTCTATTTACTGATCTAAATTTTTTTTCCTTCAGATATTAATTTGTCGTGTTTCGAAACATTACGACTCCGTTATGTCCAGAGATCACGTATCTACGGCCGCTTTCTGTCAATGTAAGTATGTTAGTTGCATAAACAAACTCTAATGTCAACTGTATTTACTGTTTTTCGGAGGGACGGTACATTTTATACCATAACCAACGAGATCTTTTGAAATTAAAAACAAATGTAAAATGAACCAACAAAAAAGATGCTGTTATATGAATAATATATACAGAGAAAAGTTAAGACTCATAAATAAAGTGAAATAATTATGCAATTGAATATCTTACATTATTATTAATATCTCTCTGGCGTCTTTTTCTCTTTATTTTTTGGGTTGATTTGTGCGTTGATAGAAAAATCCCCTTCCTCCAGTGCATATAGTCATGATAAATTGGAGCGATTGAAATTATATACAGCAATATTATTATTGTCCAGATGGTTTGACCAAGATACATTCAGGCGACCTGCACAAAATTGTTTTATATATGGTATGAGAAATTATATAAAAAAATTTAAATCGGTTTTGAAATATAAAATAACATATATATAAAATACAGCAATTTAAGCTCAGGTTTTTGTGATTAATTGTAATTCTTAAGCATTATGTAGAATGAAAAGCAGAATAGAACAATATATTTTAATATAACATTTTTTAACTACTAACGGTTGTAAGTCACACTCAAATTGTTTTTTGATACTGGCTAGCAAAAAGTTAGAATAATTCAAACGAAGAATTTAAAATGTATAAATTAATGTTTATAATTAAATAAACATAAATTGAAAATAAAGTTTTTAAAAAGTACTAATATTACAATTTTTATATTTTAGCAAAAGCAATAAATCAAATAACCGAAAACTTATCTGTATAAGAATATATAATTTCGTTATCTCAAATACAAAACTGATATTATACAGTGCTAAATACTCATTATTATAATTATAAAAATGAATAAGATGATTGACTGCGCAGAAAATTAATTGTTATAAAAATATTTTGAATACCACAAAGACCTAAGAGGTCTGTCTCTAACTGAAATTTCTAGTTGTTTTGTCGAATTCCTATAATAAAGCTTGTTTTTATTATATTGTGTTAAATTAGCAATTGAATTCCTCTTGTGTTTAGCCATAAGAAATTGTATTAATTTTTCAAAACGCTTCGTAGATCAATGTATTTTTATTCGTAAATTGGCCAGATGGTTTGACCAAAATACATCTAGGCGGACTGCTTAAAAATGTTTTATACGGGATGGTAAATAAATCATTATTGAAATAGGTATGGTCACTAAAATCATAATAATATTTGTTATTGTAATAATAATAATAAGCCGAATAGTACCGTACGATACAGTTGAATTTAACCTAAATATTGTAGTCCTAGTTATAAACCAGACAAACACATTTTAATGTATGTAATTAATTAACATAATAACAATTACAAATGATATTTTATAATAACAAACAAACATAAAACAAATTAACATTGAAACACAAGCATCCTATACCAACTTTGATATCTTAGCAAAAACAATAGACGCATATAACTGAAAACTTATCTTTAAATAAAAAAATTAATTCCATTTTCTAAAATGCAAAAATTGTGTTGTATAGTTATAGACATTAATATTATTATGTCTACGTCAGATAGATAAAATAACAAAATGCATCAAATTGAAAACTCTAAAATTGTTGAAAGTTTATTAAAAATAAATAAAAAAATACCATAGACAATGTGTAGAGGTTTCATGTAACTCTTTATCTAAAGATATCAATAAGGTTTTAGGTATGAATCAGACACAACTTTGGCTCTCATTTGTAGACCTGTCAAATGTTATATAATATTTTTGGCGTGAATAATTAAATTAATTAATTATGTTAATAACAATTAAAGGAAACAAGTTTTATATATTATTTTATTTATTTTATAAGTTATTTTATTAAAAGTAGTGTTGCCACTTGTCCGGATTATGTCCTGATTTTAGTTTTTTGTGATAGTTTTTTAGAAAATGTGTTTTAAATAATATAAATTGAAGGCTCAAGGGGTAGGGGATGAAGTAGTATATTAGGTATGACTCTGCGCCATTACATAGTTTTACATTTTAAAATTTTGTTTGTCTGATTGAAAAATACGATTGAATTACAATTTGCAGAATTATATTCTTTATCTACTTAAAACATATTACCAAAGCTCTATATTATTTTGTTTATCTTCAGTATTTATAAAAAATTATGAAAATTTGTTAATATAGTCAAATCCTTCTAATTTGTACCGCCTACTTTGGACATTTGGATTATTAGTACTCGAAAATCTCTCCCGAATTATTTATTTACTATATAAAACTGTTGTTTGAGTAGTTCATTTGATAAAGTATAACTACTCCTTTCTTTGGGGCATTTAAGGTACTAATTAACGTATGATTTGTCTGTATTATTATTATCTACCTGTTTGGAATATACAAACTATGAATAACATTCATTCTACAGTATTTTAAAATGTAAAATATTAACATTTAATGAATTAAAATATTCAATTTTCCTGAACAGTCGAACGATGATTTCTTCCATCGTCAGAAGAATGATAATAAACCGAAAGATACTTCGGATCAATTATTTCGAAAGACGAAAGAGGTATATTTAGTCACCAACGAACGAAAAGCTGCTCAAAAGGAAATAAAATTGAACAGTTGCTTGCTGTCGTTAAGAAGAGTTATTACACAAAAGTAGCTTATGCAGTACATGAGTTCACTATAGGCAAAATAGACTCTCCTCATAAAATGTTGTTTTCATCAATTCCCCCTAACCCTCCACCTTGGGCCCTGCCACTGGACCCAGCTCGGCCCAGACCCCCATTCGCCACCTCGCGACTTCGGCGCTCTGTGTTATTTCCTTTTCCGGATTTTTTTTATAGGGAGTGGCAACACTTTAAAAATAATGATGGTATATACCTACAGTTATACATGCAAAATTTTAAAAAATGTATGTGATATTTTTACATTATTTTAAATCGTGTGAACTATTGGTTATCAACAATGGGCCTCGCCTCAGGGCCCCAAGTAGGAACAAATTATACAGATTTTGAACTATACCGTAGGTTGAAATTTCTGTAATTATATTGTCTTAATCAGCTTGGCTAAATCACACGACTTCAACAATACAATACATGCGCATTTGACATAACCAAGCCGTTTAAGTTAATATCTGAACATGAGGAGCCAAATCTCAATGTTTGTGTCAAAAATTCGGCTAAGCAGTGTCACTTCCCGTTCGTTATGGTGTGTGTATACTTGAGTATTTCACAAATTTAGTATGTCACATATTTTGTTAAATTGATTAAATTTGCAGACGATATATCCATCAGCCGTTGTTTGTCACACAAATACAAACACAATCAACGCAGATGTCGCAAACACTACTGCTGAATTTGAAGAATCCTGCATCCATCATGGTCTTAGTTAAATAAACTGAAAACACAATAAATTTAATATGTTGCTTATATGTGTTTGCTAACTTCGATCAAATTTTGAACTATAAATAAAAAGAAACTATTTGAGATAATTCATATCGAACTATTTAGTACATTATGGTCATTCTTATAATGAAAATTAAATTCTATCCTTATTTGTTAGATCAGCATCTATGCGAGGTGTTCCTGAAGTAACTCTATTGAAATAATATGGATTAGATAAAATAAAATTTTTGGTTTACGTTTACGTAGATTTTAGATAATTTATCCTATTTTTTAAAGATAGAACATGCATATTTTACTTCTACCAGCTATTATCTTCGAGACTCTGTACAAGGAGGTGTTCAGACTCTCTGACATCGAAATCAACAGTGGAATTTTCGCCCTTCATCAGAAACCAGCTCATCGTCAAGAGAGCCCAGGCAGCAGTGATGACAGGTGGGATAATACAATGCAATGTAAATTAACGCAATGCAGTGTAATGTTTCATATTATTAAAATCTTATATATATACTGAAAAAAGAGATACTTTTGATTTACTTTAAAAATAGTAATGCTCAAGCATAACAACGCTTTGTTAAGTATAGTAAATTTAAATAGAAATTATTTTTAATTTTCCTCTGTTTACTTAATTAAGAAAGGAAATAAAGACTAGTCGATTGATCTATAGGTAGGGGCAAGTATGGTTTGACCCCAAAAAAATTGCAACAAAAGGTTTTTTAACTGATTTGGGCAGTACTAGGTGTCTATTATCACATATTAAAAATCTTAAG
>JAUZND010001337.1:0-13534 GCA_034780555.1 Coelogynopora nodosa
GAGGCGGCTGATGCGGCGGCCCCCCCATACAGTGGAGATGGGGGGGCGGGGGAGGAGGAGGGGCGGGGGCAGCGAAGAGGAACTCGGGGGGGCAGGGGATGGCGGCTATTTGGAGCACTGCATCTGCTACGGTGGGCGATAGGAGTAGTTCGGGAGGGTTGGGGAGTGGTGGCGGTCTTGCCCACATACAAAATGGTGCTAAGTTAGTGCAACCGGCGGCAACGGTTGCAGCACCAGCACCGGCTGCTATCAGCAAGCGGTACTGGGTACTAGCTGTCTACGACTTCCCCAGCACAGAGCCGGGTGATTTGAGTTTTAAGGTGAGGCAGGGACTTTGTATTTATGATTCCAGACTGCGTTTTCAACGTTATATTTAGTTAAAACTATTAAAATTGTTATCTGAAATGAAATTTCTTATTGTAATTGTATAAACTATAAGTATTGAATAAAAATCTGTAATATTTCAGTTATACGTTTGATTCTGTCGATTGTTGTAAAATTTTCTTCTTTTAACTGAACTTCATGACTGCCAACTATTATTGATTCAACTACAGTCTTCATATTTTTAGATGATAGAAAACTAGTTCTTATATCGCTATGTTTGATAAATGCAACATTGTGGAGGTTGGATACTACGTGGAGGTTGTATTTACAGTATTTTTCAACTCTCCCCTTGAAAAACAAACTTCCTATCATCCTATTAAACTGAAATTTAGTATACAGATACCTTCCAAAAACTTGTCGAGCTATTTTTTTTAAAATTAATCAATTAGTTTCATTTTTATTACCTTAATACGTCATAAACTCCGTTTAGGAAAACTATGAGAAATAACAATAAAATTGCTATATATTGACCCATATATAGCGTCTTTTTCACTTGTGTGGATCTCATGGGCTTGAAGTTTTTCTTTAGTGGCTGTCTTAGTATCAAAAGTACGGCATTTAAAACACACATCTTTGGATGGAATATACAAAGAAACTAAATGCTGTACAAACACAACGTCTTCAAAATGTCATCTAGAACAGGCTTCCAAATTTTCAGCTAGACACCATTCACAATAACGTCTGTACAGCTCTCTCTTTAACACAACATTTTCTAGATACAAACGATCAGGATTAACTAAACTTCTACATAGATGTCCAGGTACCTTCGGAACGAGATCAATAAACTTTAAAATATTTGTTTTCCATTCAAAATTTTTCATGGCCAGATTTTCGCGTAAACTACCCCGCATCTCTTCTTCAATATGCCCATGTTCATTTGTTTTTTAAAGTAGTCTTTACAACTTGTTCCGAAAAATCCAAAGTTTTTAGGAATTTTTTTTACAAACGCAGATGTTTTGATTATTTACAGTGAAGAAATATTTTACTGTATTATCTCGACGCGAATTTTCATTTTTCTCTTTGACTTTTTGTTTTTGAACATGTCGTAAAATAAATTCTTTTTTTTTCTCTTATTGCAGTACTATAATACGATTTAAAAATAGCTAGTCGAGAATCTTCGTGTATCTTATAGCATTCAAAATTATAACGTTCACGTTGATTTTTTGGAAGAATGTGGTTACAGCGACTTTTCAAGCTTCCTTTCTTTGAGAACGCTCACCACTTTCTAAATGTTGCTTCCTTCGTTTTCCTTTTGATAAAAGGTTTTCTTTCTTGCACCTTATTTTTGGAGACTGCAACGTATCATTTTCTTCTTGAATCGCTTCTGCTAGGACATTAGTATCTTCCCGAATCTCTTCTGCTGGGGGTACGTATGTCTCATCATTGTCGCTATCATCTAAATCAACTTTAAATCCTGTATCAATGGTATAATCAATAACAACTTTGACCATAGTAGTTGCTTCTTGAGCTGTCTTTCTAACTGTTCTTTGAAATATAACAAAAACTAAATTATGGGAATTACACGGAGAATCGATATGGTCATAACAAACTAGACAGAAGCAAGTTGGACAGGCAAGAAATATATAATTAGTACATTCAAACAAATTACATAGTTCTGGTACATTAATAGAATTTCAATTGTTCTTTATCCAACCAAAACACGGTAATGAGAGTTAAAAATAGTTAATAACGACAGTTACTATAAATAGAATATATATAATTCCTTATTTGGTTATAGTCAGACTTAATAAACTAGGTCTATAGTTATAGCGGAGAAATGTGCATACTATCCTATTCCTAATTCGCATATTATTAAGAATACGATAGTATAAACTTTTAGGAATACGTTAGCTTTCCGATTATTAGTGCTTTAATAAATTGCCCGCGTCGATATAATAATATTTGTTAACCCTTCGTAGCGTATTCTGATAAGTTCATTAGTTTTCTATCTACCGTGCGTCAATAATTCATATTTAGCAATTGAAAAGCTAAATTATTTCCAACATTCATTCTTTTCAAAAGTGATATTTCATCCCTGATTGTTTCGTTTCTTAGTAATAGTTACATATTATCAAATAATGTCGTTTACAATGGGGAAATTGTGATTTATCGTCCTCCATAACATTTAACAAGTCACCAAAATGTATGTATGTATATCGATTTAAGTAAGATAATCGTAAGTAACTGATCTGAGTGTATGATTTACTTTTGTATGGCATACTTCTGGAGAATGTCTTAAGACTGTTATGTTGTGCAAAATGAAAAAAAGTATGTAAGCAATAAAACATCAGGGAAATTGGTACGGTGCTTTCTTGAACCACTAAATTCCTTGATACAGAATATCATGTATTATATTATATCGAAATATATTATATGATAATAAATTTCATCCAGACGTCACTTCAACTAACCAAATAAAATATTTTCTAAACATCCTCGAAGAATAACATCCCTTGAAGATCTCGTAGGTCTAAACAAAATAAAGTTGTCCAAAGTTGATCATATTATACAGTATGTGATAAAAATAGTTCACATATACTTTTAGCGCTTAAAATGGGTTCGCTGCGAGTTACTGGCAAGACGTTCTCCTGAAGTACTTTCAAATCTTGATAATAATTAATAAATTTCGCTTCGCGCCGCAAAATCTTGATCGCAATTCAAATGTATAATTCCTACATTTATTTTAATGAAAAAATACGACTTATATATTTTCAATGTTGAAATGAATTATAATCTATAAACTATGAAAATCAATACTCAAACATTTTATCGAATAAAATCAATTATAAATAATACTTTTCAAAAAGAGAATATTCTCGTCGCTTACATAACACTGCTAAAAGTCGTATATGGACGTAACTTAAACACAAATGAGGCAATCATTTTCACAAAGATATCACAATATATTATTTATATCCAGTTGATTTTCGTCTTAATCCGGTTATTCATTTAAACCGTTAGGTTTCACTGGTCCACACAAAGGTATTATATAAATTATTCACATGTAATTCAGATATTAAACATGCATGACAGTGTGGGAGGGAGGGAAGGTTACTTTATGAAAATACACAGTTTTATTAATATAATGCATGAATAACTTTCATATTTTATACTAAATAACGCTAAACGATTATGAAACAAACAAGACATGCATTCATTTTTAGCGAAATATAAATTAATTAAAACATACGTAAACTGACAGGGGATCAAGTGCAAACGTACTAAGGCGTACCCGGCGGTTGTAGATGTGAAATTTAGTTTGGAGCGTACGTACAAATTGGATAACTATACATAATTCGCTTCAGTCAGACTAGTGAAACAATACAGAAAACAACGTCAGTCAATTTAGCCTCGATTCACAACACCTGTAAACCAGCAATAATTGAGACAGTATCGTAAACATAACTTGTTTGTATAAACTTCAAATGAACGACATTGAACGTTCGACTGTGAATGACAAACATTTCCTAAGTGCTTTAACGATAAAGTTCAGCAAAGAAAACGTTGTATCAGTTAATGATGAGGTGATGTTTTACTTAGAATGCTCCTGATATGATGTCGAATACCAATGAAGTGTCAATGCTCCCTTGTTATAGATTTCTATGAAGCTATCAAATTATTAAAAATATTTACTTATAGTTTTATCCCAAAATAAATAGTAATTTCAAGTTAGGCTTTTTCTTGTTTCTTTTCCAGATCCGAGAGTTAGATCGCAGAACCGCCTATATCTAGCAAATTTCTTGAAAGCCGGGATTCATGTTGTGTTAGTTCAATAGTATCCCCCAAGGACGTTGATCAGCCTAACCATGTGATTCAAGCACAATTGCAAATCTGCAAGTGATTTTACACTTCTTGTACTCGCCATAGAGGGGGCATATCCGGTTCTGTTATGGTAGATAGTAATAGTTACCTTACGTTTGAGGAAAGAGACGTAAGCTAAATAGTGTTAACTTTCCCGTGGCACATTGGGTGGGTGAGGTGATGAAAAAAAGCAAGTTATTTTATTTAACATAAACTTTTATTAAACTTAGGTTTAAAACCCGACTAAAGATTCAGAAATTAAATGTTGTTATTAAAAAAAATAATTACAATCACCGTTTGTTAAGTATTAAAGTTAAATTAATTAAAGTCAAAGTTAATTCTTTCTTGAGGTGGACAGTTTTAGTGGGCGGAACTATATAAATATTTTAGTCATACATAAATTAAATATTACTTTATATTTTAGTTGAGTTATAGTCGCATCGTGCACGGTATCATGAGTTAAACATACATTATTATATTTAATTCAAGAAAATGAAGGTATAATAGAAAATAAAGGAAATACACCAGATTCAAATGTAAAGAAGCAACAAGCATTGACAACAATAACTACAACAAAAGAACGTCTATTAACAAATGAAAATTGTTGCCAAGAAAGATGCTGCAGCCGTGAGTCACTTTGTGCGTAAACGGATTGATATTTGGATTCGCCTTGTTTGGTTTGACCAAGGAGTCCATGTTTTCGCTCAAGTCGAGTCTGACATGCGCTGAAATCCACGTGTGAATTTGATGAGTCTTAAAATCAAACGTTTTCTTAAATTGGCTGAATAGACCTCTGTTAATTTGGACAGGATGGAATGAGAATAAAGAGGGTGTTCGTTAACAACAAGTTTACAGATGTTTTAGGTACCGAAACGGTACAGTCGATCTTGCTCAGTAGCTAAAAGTTAGCTTGCAAGCCGGGAGGATGAATTATGTTTTGTATTATAAAAGTGGTGTTAAGTAAAGATACAGCATCATCTCGTATGACTTCCAAGCCTGAACCATCGGTCAAATTATTCCACGTGGCCATGCACTTAGGTTATGTGAAAATTATGAATAAAAAACTTGCAAATCACAGCAAAAAAAATATGTACAGCACATATTTTGATAAATCATCAAACAGTGCTGCTACCTACCTCACCAATGACAAAAATAACCTCAAATGTCTGCTTGTTCCAATCTATACTGAAACACACAGTGCTCTGGAAACAAAGCATAATGTCACAAACTTATTTCCTATATTTTAAAGACACTTATTAATTTGCATATTATGTAACAAGATTTAGGCCTACAGAGAAACCATTCTCTCGTATTTTTGAAAGTACAAACATTTTGACTAATTTAATTTAAACTCCCTTTAAAATCATTCACTAAACTAAAATTTGCATAAACATGCCTTCTCACGATTGGATACATTTTATTTTTTTACTTCCATGATCATGGTAACTAAGAATTTGTTTTTCTTACTAAAAATTCTCAAACACCATATCTAACTTATGTAGCTTATAAATCCATATTATAATATCAAATCACTATTTCACAACTATAGCTTAACAGCGGCTGACGTAATAATGGTAGTAATAACACCACCAGAACACAAGCAATCAGGGTGGTCGGTCATAACATACAACGTCCAGGTTGGAGAGCAGTGGATCAAGTTGAACAGCCCGATTGTTGACAACTTTGTTCATGAAGCGCAGCAGTAAGTGGAGTCGGCGACGAGATCCGGGCGGCAGGAAAAGGAGGCAGAGCTGTAGACAGCTGGACAGGAGTGTTGTGCGGTCCACACACGGCAGGGATGTGTCTGTGGAGGCGAGAATACATAAGGAGGAATAACAACATAACACGGAGACCTTTAACAATGCATGACTTATTTATGTTTGACAAAATCAAGGATAATTCCCAGACAAAAAAACATAATAAATTAGACTCACAAATACATGATTGTATGAGTAGGTATACACATTTAGAGAAAATGCTAAATGCATTGTATAATATTGCATGAAATTAATAGTTTGAGCCCACAGATAACAGTCGATGAAAATCAATTGTTGGTATAATGTATTTCTTATAAATGATTTTCATTATATTTTTTCACATCATGAAAATTTTCTGTAAACATTTTTTTTCCCCCTGACAATGATACTTCATATAAATAATTATTAACAAAATATAGAAAAACAGTTTTTCTAACATTTTCAGTCTTTTCAAATTAAATTAAAAATGTAAATACAACCGCACAAACCAAAGAAGTTGGTATGATCCTCCATAGAGGTCCAGTAATCGGATGAATTGTTTTCGGGAGAATCAGAGAGTCGCGAATTGTCAAGTTCAGAACAGTACCCACGACTTCGTAAATGAAACATTCCCTGACCACGCATCTGGCCACAATCTTGAATAGATACGGGATGACACATAGACTTTAACTTATTAATTAAAAATGTTGCACTAAATTTATAATACTAGCTCAAACCAATACATTTTAATAGTAAATTAACATTCATTTAAATCCTGTATATAAATAAGGTAAATTATTTATATAGTTAAATATAATTATTAATACATAAATAGAGCACGCATTGACTAATCTATGATTAGCTTCAACCAAAAATAAATCAATCTTTTAAAATTTTAATATAAAAATAAATCTCAATATTAATACTGCATAATGTAATTAGACTATTATTATTATATTAGAAATAATATATATAGTTAGTAGTAATTTATTAATAACGTACAAAATAATGTAACAAAAAACGACACACATTCTGATATTTTTTGTAAAATCACAGGAGTGTTATGTAAGATAGATTGAAACGCCTTAAGACGGAACATATATATTAAAGGTCTTCTTCTAATTGTCGTTCAAAATTGCAATCATAATTTAAATGTAATAATGCTATGTCTTTCACTTGCATATATTACCATTATTATCTATCTGGAATACAAAATAAAAAGTTATTATTTACTAGCGAGTATACATTTATAGTTTACGTATATATAATCTGCATAAATAATGGTAATACGGACAGGTTTATAGTGGTTAATATTAGTGATAGTAAAACCAGATTTCGAAAACATCCTGTTGATATCAATTTTATCAGAAAATTTCACGGGTTTCTACATTTCTCTTTGTTTTCGAAATAAATTAGTAACTAACAAATGACACACATCACAATTAACTAATTATTAAGTAATTTCCAATCGCTATAAATAATAAACTTTTAACGATAATCACATATTTAAATTTTAATATATCATATAATATTATGATAAATGTTACTCGAACCCAGTATAACTTTCAATATTCAAATATATTTAATCCTTACTTTCTGGACACGTTATGTAAGGTTAGCTTTGTTGAGGGAGGGGGGGTTTAACCCTCCAACACTCAACGGAAAAACATACCTCTCAAAGTACGTTTAAGCTAAAATTTGATACATAGACACTTGGAATAAGTTATCTGTACATTATTATTTTTAATATAATTTTTTATTAATCTATTTTTATAGATATATTACTAAAAATAGTTATATAATTATGCTAATAAATCAAACTAATGAATATAATATTATATTGAAATTACATAAACAATTGTAGATATAGAATATAGTATGTATAAATGAAAAATAATTAATTATTAGAATATGTAATTAATTATAAATGAACAACTAAATATATGTATAGTGTGATAATGTATCATCATCACACTATGTGCATTTACAATAAGAGCTAAAAATAAGACACTAAATCAGTTGCGTACTATAGCCTGAGAATACACAGCAGAACAAGAAATTCCAAATGAATGCTATTTTATCTGATTCATAACCATGACAGATTTTTAATTGTGATTTTTTAAATTGAGGAAATTACTTTTTACTGACTGGATATTCACATTACTCAAAGAAAATGATTCCCTACACACATTACAATATTCTAAAAATGTGCTATCAACATGAACATTGTTTAAAAGCTCTTTCCGTTTACCTTAAAACCAAGAATCCTGGGACATGGTTCTACTTATAATTAAATGTATATTTTTAATTAGAAGGAATGTTTATACAAGTAATAATGTATTGATAAACTACAGTGTAGAATTATCATTTTATATAATACTCCGAAATGTACTAAAAATTATACACCATATAAATATAGAAATTAGTCTATGAAAATATTACACAATACAATTGTTCTTCAAGTATGCAAATGATAGTTCCTAATTTTCAAGAAACCTATTAAAGTTCCTCGGGTTTTCCAGGTTATTCCATGCCGCTGACACATTGTAATTATTATTTTCCATTTACAAACAATTTTGTAATGCATTAGATTATATTTTTTGTTTTTTAATATTTTTCATTATAACAAAGCTGCAGTAACGAAAATTACTTTAAATAGCTATTAATTATGTTCTACATTTTTTAATTAAATAACACAAAACTTTTGTCTACTACATGCATGTAACAATTAGAAGCAATATTATCAGTGTTAAACCAGTAGATGCTAAAATCACATTAAAATTGGCCACAAATTAGGGCTTTTGTTAAAGTATGACGTATTAAGTAAGAACGCTGCAAAGAAACGTTAGAAGCAGCTGCTGTGTTTTATCTTGTGGCCAGAACGAATCCAGAGAATGCGATACAGCGCTACTTTTACAAAAAAATATAATACAAACCAGCTGCCACAGTCAACAGTGGACACATCGTAAAAGTATAAATACAGATTTTATATAAAAAGTTCGGAAACATAACAGGAATTGTTTATTCGTTTGTCTGACTATAACTATTAAACAAGCATGAATACTATACATAAATTAACATATCAGTTGAAGTTAAATCCAAAAAAAATGTTTAATGGATCAATGTATTAATTACCAAATATTAAATGCTGGTTAATTTGCATCACATAAAAATTAAAACATGAAAGACCAGTTAATGGAAATTAAAAAAAGATTTTTTAAATATTTGTTTTGCTTTAAATATATAATTATTTCCGCAAATAAAACTACTTATAATTACATTATATTATTTTTTAAATGTTTATAATTATAGCTATAAATCCTTAAAAAATTCTAAAGCTAAAATTAATCAACTGGGATAGAACCCACATAATAAAAAAAATTATCTTGTTATAATAAGAAAACAATTCACGCAGAACGATAAGCAAAATATTATAGACTCAAATTTTCTACATTTTGTGAACTATTACAGAAAAGCAAATAAATATCACTTTTAGCAAAGTATGGTAGCAAAATAAAATGCCTACTGAACATCTTTAGCGCTTTTAAAATATTTATGTTGACACAGCTCTTGCGTAAATACTTTTAGACATATTCAGATGATCACTAAGGACGGCTGAGTTAGATAAAGCTATTAATGATTAGTCTGAATAAATTAAAACGCAAACGTTATATAAATATACATCCAAATTAATATACACACAATATTGTACAACAAACTTTTATAACAACCTTCAGTTCATAAAACAGTCCAGAAATAAGCCGTATTCTAACTTATCACATAAATACAAACACTAATAACAGTTAATAATATAATACGATATTACGTCTATAGAATCATTTTCTATATTTTCAAAAATATTAATGTAATTACTTTGTAGATTAAGATCTATTTGATAATAATACATAATTAATTGGCACAATTGGACAACACGTCATGATAACTTGCATGAAATTACATGATGATTTATTTCTCTACAATGTAAGCAATCTACATACATTGAATCAGATAATATATATAATAACATAAACAGCAATAGCCCGATTATGTTTAATAATTTTCTTAACGGTAGTTTTATGTGAATTATCAAATTAAATTTTAGCGATATCTTTATAGATCAACTAATAGTTAATGAAAATACAAAAACGGATAATAATTAAATTAGATAAATAACACTGACGAACAATGGTATTAGTACTAATAAAACAAACTGTGTTTTAATATGTATAGTATACAATGTATATTATAATCCATTTTCCGTGTCAGTTCTAGATGTTTAGGTATTTTATATTTTATACAATGCATTGCATTGTCAGCGTTCCGAAAACTTCAGTGTCGAAGGCCACATGAGGAACACTTTTTCACTAATAATATGCCAATATGTAATCTAACAGGTGACATAGCGTTTCGCCTAATGTTGATTTGCCTAAACCTATTTTATGATTATACTTTTATTTAGATTTAGTTTAATAATCTGTAATAAAGAAGCTATTTTTCAAAAAATGCTTTTATTTTTATGAGATAAAATAAACCTGGCAATCTCATATCACCAATCTCAATCTCATAAAAACCTCCTACCGGTCACATTTATGGTAGAAAATACCTAGTTTGCATAGTCTACAATAAAACCTGTTAGTTTATATTGTTATTTATTTATTAATACAGCGCATGAGAGATGCACTTGAATGAAGTAAAAATCGGATATACAAGCAATCGCAGCGGCTCTAGACCTAAAAGTTAATGAATTATGTACATGTGAACTAACCACGTTTACGGAATAGAAAGAGCAACTTTTAAGTGTTATGACAAACATTAATATTGTAAAAACTTGTATACTTCATGTTTATATACATATATACATAAAATGTTATACTTATATCATTAAAATCTGAAATGGGATACAAAGAAAAGTTTTTTCTGTTGACTATAGTGTAATAAATACAAATTTTGATATCTTTTATTACCGATTTCGTGGTGAATTGATAAAACTAATTTTGCATAAAAGTTTGGAAATATCGATAATAATGAACCATTGTTCAAAAGTTTAAATATTATTATACTTATTTAAAAGGAACTCTTATTATATACGAATAACATAACGTTTATGTAAATTAGTCTATTAAAAAATAATAATTAAGGGTCAAACCAAAATTGTTTGCAACATTTAGAAATCTAGTAAAAAGTTACGTCTGAAGGTTTACTAAAAATTTCATTTTATTCTACAGGTGTTTAGATAGTGTGGGTAAATTTTATTCCCCAATGGGTCCGGCTTTTAGGAGTTAAGAGAAAATGTGATTATTTAAAAAGTATAACGAAGAAATCTATATCGCAAATAGAATAACAAAAGGTAAACATGTAATGGATTTTTTTTAATAATTAACAATTTGACCAAAATTATTATTTTTACACTATTTTAATATGAAAAAAATTGTAAATAGTACAATTGTGAAAAATATTAAAATTAAGACTATTAAATTAAAATTTAATTAATAAAATTAAAACATCAAAATTAGAACGCCATACGAGTATAAACCAGCATCAATGAAATGACATAACTAGAGTTTTTGCATAACAAAACAGACTAAAGAAAAATACTTCTGTTTTCTAGAAAACTAAAAATTAGTTTACAATAAAATTCATATTATACAGATCAACGAACATTTCAAAATAGAAAACTAATAGAGTCAACTTATCCTTAAAAATATTCAGTCAATCACATTTTCAATAACTCAATCCTCTCTTTATTTACTTAAACATTGTATATTTATTGCTGTAATCTCTCTGTCTAACCCCGATAACAAAGATTGTAGATCTTGTCCGTCAACAACAGTACATGCAAAACAATCACATTAAAAAGCCCATGATTATACAACGATTCATTTATTGCGGAGGGTATTGCGTGAGATTTGTTAACAAACATTTCTCTTGGGATAAGACTAAGACTAATACTATATTAGACTAAAACTTGCCAACTTCTATGTCTATGCGATGATTCTTAGCTAATGCGGCAATAGACGAATGTGATTAATTTATTGTTTCATTTAATATAAACTATTTAGTCTGTGCAAGCTATTTAAATCATTTCAAATTATTTAACTATGTTGATACAATAATATGAGGTACCAATATACCTGGAATATAATATATGACTATTTGATAAACATTTAGATGTTCAATATCATTTATCAATATTTATTTAGAAAATTATATATATTATACAAAATGTTGAAGATATAATATGAAACACTAACTAACCAGCTGTCATTGTAACAAACTGGTTTGAAATAGTAGAAAGAGAAGCAATTATAAAATGCAAGGCGACACAGTATGAAAGTATTACTAGCATCAAAATAGAACATTGCCCTTGCCCCTTAGAAAGTTTATATTTTTATAATAGACGACTTAACTAGTACGAGTAAACTAACAACATAATCAAAACATTAGATGATAATTACTGCCTTCTATCTAGTTGTGTATTTAAGCAGTAAATTATGTTAGTCAAAAGTTTATTTTACAATGGAAATGACAATTAAATTATAACTTATTAAACAAACAACCTATATCTTGATAAGTATATTTAATTAGGACATTTTGTTTCGTACTATGATAGCATGGGTGTGGTCAAAAAGATGGTGATTAAGAATAATTAGAAGTAATAGTCTGCTTACAAACAATAAACAGAAGTTATTACGTACAATATATTTAACAGAATAACACAAATATCCATATAATCAAAACATAATGAAAACACAAACAGGGTTTTCCGCACTGTTACCGCATTCGAAATCATGATTTCTATAGTTTTTTAAAGATCAATAACAGTCATTTTCCCGATTTATTGCAACAGTTTTTGTGCAATAAGAAAAATAGATATTTCAAGTTTTTAAGTTTAGATACCCTATTTGATCATGTTTATTCATTTCTAATTATAATTATAGTATACTCATTAATAATTGTAAAACATCGAATTAACAAATATTTTATCACGAATTTTTAGCAGTACTATGGTAACCCTAAATAAACGACAATTTAAACATAATATTATGGTGAAAGCATAATATGATGCGTAGTTAATATAATTGATAACAAGGTCATACAATTTGCATACTATTTAGCAATAGCAACTATCATCATTTGTAAAATGAACGACAACTTAAACATATTAGTATTATAATAGAAAACATAATAATATTATGATGTGTATAATTGGATATATATGCCTATAATAAAATGATTGACATATTAAAAAATACAAGTTTAAATTAATCCTTTTGTGAAAAATATACAGTACATACAAAATACCTTTTTACAAAATAAAAAATATGGCAAAACATGATGTGCGGTATTATTATTTATAAATATATATATATGTTACCGGCAATGTTGAATAAGGCAGTCTATAGAATGCCTAGTCAATCTATAAACTCCTGAAATTAGCAACCAGGCAGTATATACGCTGCCTGTTTCATTTAATCTAATAATTATTTGTACGTAAAATAAATTAAAACAAATACAATTCCAGTATGTCGAAGTGTATATTTAAATTAATACAGTATGTATAATACAGTACAGCATGAATATATATGTGTGAAATATAGTTTACTTATTACAAC
>JAUZND010001338.1:0-13534 GCA_034780555.1 Coelogynopora nodosa
ATACAATTGAAATATATGTAGGTATATGGATTGATATATATATATATATATATATATATATATATATATATAGTACTGTTTACACATGACTAATGCAAATCTACATTCAGTAATATTCATATTAAAAGTACAACATTTTGTACATTATGTTATAAGAAATATCATCTGTCATTGAAACAATTCAGTATTGGATTACTTTCAGGTGGCGACATTTTAATGATACAGTGAAAACTGAAAGGCGTGAAACCAAAGCATTTAACAATGTCAAAACATAACATTCGCAAAGCACAAAATCTGACATTTACAAAATGTAACAAATACAGACGTTGTTGTAGTCTTGTAGGCTTAAATAAAAGCAAATGACATAATATATGTGTATCTTACAAAAACAATAATTACAGTCCAAAATGATGTATTAACGAGCAACAAACAGTAACAGCTCATTTTAAAAAGAACAATAATTTACTTCAATGTTTACGTCTACACAATGAACACCAAATGTAGTTTCAAATATGTACCGAAGAATACAAATACGTACCAAAAACATTGACACATTAATTGGTGTCCCCTGTGGGACTTGTTGAATGACGTAATCGATTATCATTGTGCTAAGCAATATTTGTATAATATTACAATCAAGTTTCATATAAATTTAATATTGAAAGCTTGTTTGATTCCCGTAATGAAAGAAAAAATAACTAATTTCCTTATATTTATGTAGTATTTAAATGAAGACAATATTAATGATCGAGTGAAAGAACCCAATCCGTTAGAATGAAATAACAGTTCTTCAAAGTATTATTTTCACAAATATTTCAGGGGTAGCCTAAAGGTTAAACAGTACATTATTCCTATCACGTTTTAATTTTATTTTCAATTACGACATACAATTACTATAGAATATATAATTAAAATGTATCTCTTATGTATAAATCAGAATAGAAATCCGTAATAAAGTGTGTATTAATATTTACCTCATTTAAAGAAGATATTAAAAATTGTAATTAGTAAAAAACAGAGCATCCACTGAAAGTAACATATATATAGGCTTGGCAGTTGTTATGGCACGACATACATAACATCTGTTTTGTATAGTAAGTTTTAATGCTTTAGAATTCTTTTTTACATGATTAATTCTATATTTTAAAGTTTTCGATTATAGGGCTATTATTTAATGTGTCATGTAAAAGATCAATCAGATCTTACCCTTTATTAAAAATTCAAATACACCGGGATTTTAATAATATAAGTTTTAACATTCTTGATCTCGCCTTACACTATTATAGATTGCATGACACAAAACATATTTTTATTATCATTAATGTATTTTCCACTAAAAAACTCCTAAATAGAGGATTGATAAATGATATGCATATCGCTCATCTGTATCATACAAATAATATGTGAAATGAAGGCAGAGTCATTAATTACTGCTGAGAATCATTTTACAACACCTTGCTTTGTTGCCATCCGTTGTACGTACAGATATATGATGGTAAATTACTGGGAACAAGAAGTCAGGCAAAGGACAATACAAATGTGTTACGTAGGCAAATTACCCCTAAGACAGTTAAGATTTATTATGTAAATATTATGAAATGAATTATATTTCCGATCTCTATCAAGGAACGTTTTTTACGCAGTGAAAACGATGTCATAAATCTGTTATTATTAATTTTAAAAGCGTCCATCATATACGCACAGAATAACGTGCGCATCACTCCCCAATCAGAGATTTACAAAGACTTGTTTTTTTGTATTAACTAATAAACAAAATTTTTTGATATGAGTTAAAACAATTTTGTTATCATGTTTTATGTTGGTATGCCAAAGAATAATTATAATTAATTTTTATGAATTATCCCTAATTCTGACAAATTTTCACTAATTTTTATGAATTATCCCTACTTCTGACCAATTATCACTAATTCCGATCAATAATCACTAAATCCGACAAATTATCACAAATTCTGACCAATTATCACTAATTCTGACCAATTATCACTAATTCCGATCAATAATCACTAATTCTGACCAATTATCACAAATTTTGACCAATTATCACTAATTCTGACCAATTATCACTAATTCCGACAAAGGGTATAACCTACATATATATATATATATATAAATATATATTAGAATTAACTTTCTACTTTACAGATCAATTTTTTAAAGATATTGGAAAATAAGTGGATAGTTAAGTTTTAAAAAAGAAAGATGCTTTCAACTCCCATAATAAGCAATTAAGGATAAAAAAGCGATAATAATTATATTTATTTCCAGTATTATAATGTTCCTGGCAATTAGATGTACTATTTTTGGAAACGAGTCGTTTGTTAAACCTAGTATTTTAATCATTGTATAATTTTTTTCATTTAACGTTTTTCAACCTTTGAAAATATGCTTTATTTTTTATATGAAATAAATCTTAGAAAATATGACATTAAAAATTAACAATAATTAATCAATTATAAGCTATTGAAAAATGTTAATTTATAATTTGAATATATTTATACATATTTAAGTTTAATATAAATTTATTAATACTTTAAACTTTCATAAAAAAATACATAAATTAATGAATTTATCAACATATTTTTATTCAACAGAAATTTGTAGTTATGTATAAATATGTAACATATTAAATAATATTATAAAATAATTAAATATGTTTTTATAATAAATTTAATTCCAAACTTATATCTTAATTTATATTGTCTCACAAGTTTTACAGTTTAATAATATACGCAAATAATTAGGCAACATATAACAATTATCTCCTTTAGCAATTACTTTGTGTGACTTTGTCCATTAAATCATGTTAAACATAATATGTTTGGTTTTCAAATTTCGGCTCTTTTCGTTTAAGGAGCAAAGAAAATCTGTACACTACGCTAATATAGTATGTCATATATGTTACGTTTTTGAATAAATTAATTTGATTTTGAACAGACAGCAGATTCAAGAACACTTTTTTCCACAAATTTACTACTTGGTATTTTATAATTTGTCAATTTATAAAGTTGAAAATTATAAAATAAATAGCCACGGGTAATAATGTTATTATTATTTTCGAAAAATGGTCAAACACTGAATGACGTAAATATCAGTAAACAAAGTTCTTCAATTATTAATAAAAACTAACAAATCTTGCAAACATAAAGACGGAACGAAACATCGAAGAACGCATTTATAGAGGGATATCTCGTATATTTTAAATATTTATTTAAACAGAATACGTTTGAAAATAACTAATAAATCATTTCAAAATGTATTTAATGGGATAATTGAAAAAAATTGAGTTGTTTAAAAAATATGCCTTTTAAACAGGAATTAACTCGAGTTTTTTCTGACGGATAGACTTCAAAAGAACTAAAGAGAATTAAAAAAGAGCATAATGCCCAGTAAAAGTTATTAAATGAAGCTTTAAATGTTAAGCTGTACTGCTCGTGCAATAAAAGTATGCAGAAAAGAAAAGGGGATTTTAGTTTGACCACTTCATTAACTTCATTATTTAAAAAAATATATTTAAATATACAAATTCCTTAATTAGATATAGCTACGACTACACTTGTAAATTATCAAAATAAGTTTTTCAGCATATTTAGCTTCACTCTTCAGCCATCACAAACGATATAGACACGCAGTTAACAATTACCATTTTAGCCTAAATTGTGTCGAGACCTGCTTTCTGACTGACCCCTAGGGCTGTAGTTCCACGGTTTCCTACCTCGGCCTCGCTTTGTGTGTATTATAGCATTTCTATAAGTGAATTCTTATACTGCTTTAACTCTTTTATTGAGCATCGCTTTGCAACCCCTTCCGTTCCTCACTCTCTCTGTGGTGTTCAATCGACTAGTTTAACGATTTCGGAAGTCTGAGCACTACCACCCTCCCCGTTGTTACCATTAGCGACAGTGGTGTGATTAGCAACAAGATTATCGCGCAACGGTTGAATCTCAGAGACCTCGACCTCGACCTCGACCGCGTCCGGTTTAGCGCCGCGCGTCAACTCGACCATGTCGGCCGACTGATTGCGCTGGCCCAGGCCAACCAGAGACCGGAATGTGTTGCGAAACTGTTGCGACATTCCGCAGTAGATGAAGAAGTTCATCGGATAGGAGACGAGGATACAGAAGTTGAACACGGACATGATGGTGGACCAGTCGTAGTTGGCGGTGACTCCGATCAGCTGCGAGATCATGTAGGTCGAGATGACGATGCCGGTCGGGACCTCGACTATGAGGAAGCTCACCAGCACGACCACCAGCATCTTCAAGGTCGAGTTGGACTCCTTCATGCGCCGGGAGTCCGACTTTCGGTTGGAGTGGAGGATGAGGCTCTTCCGCTTGGTCTCCGCCCGGTGCAGGGCTATCATGAGCAGGATGGTGAACAGGGCCAGGAGCAAGCAGGGCGCCACATTGAGCAGGATCACCCGGGTCCCGTAGAAGACCATTAGCACCGGGATAGAGTTGACGTCGCACTTCATGACGCGCCGACTACTGGAGATCGGCTCACCCGACTCCGTGCTGTGACAGGTGTGCGTGTAGTCGAGGAAGTACGCCTGCAGCCCGATACAGTGGAACAGGAAGGCTGATATGGAGGTGATGAGGGTGGTGATCTTGGAGTTGCGCTCCGTGCAGATCTGGGACACCCGCACCGGGAAGGTGATGTAGATAAAGCGCTGCACCGCCAGCGTCACCGTCAACCAGACAGACACCGTGTGGAACAGGGTGGGGAGAAAGGTCACCAGATAGTAGTTCACATAGCTCTTGTTCACCGTGACTGGGTCGCTGAAGGCGGCGAAGTTTTTCGCCAGATAGATGGGCAGCGGGAAGAGGCCTGTGAGCATGTCGGCGATGGCCATCCCCAGGAGGATGATGTTGGTGGGGGAGATCATGTGGCGGCGGGTGAGCACGATACAGATGAGCACGTTGGTGATGACCGTGAGGATGATCATGGAGGGGGCGATCTGGTTCATGAGCAGTGCCTCGGTGGGTGTTGGCTTCAGGATGTAGTCGAAGCACTCGACCGTGATGTTGTTGGACACGTTCTGCCAGATGTAGGATGCGGTCTCGTTGATCTTGCAGGTGTACCCCGTCATCAACATCTTGACCCCGGTTGAATGAAGAGGGGGGGTTTAACGCGGGTGATTCTGAACAGAGGAAAGTATTAGAAAACAAGGTTTAACAATTATGGGGGTGAGATAGCCCAGTCGGTTAATGCGCTGGTGACTTAATGTGAAGGTAGCGGGTTCGAATCCCAGCAGTGTACCTTATCTCTCTCTGGCAGACAGCTGTGTCTGTCGAGTGTTTAGCAACTCTTCTGAGTTTGTTCAGAATGCCAAAATTTTTAAATTGTCACCGAAATGTTTGTGAGACTTATAAAGCCATTGAAAAAAACACAAAAAAAAAAGGAATTCAACAAGGAATTTAATTGACTAGGAATCAGCCGGAAGTTGAAGTCAAGTTCTTCGCTTGCTGGGCGACAATGTCAAAAGCAAGGTTAGCTCAGGATGACTTAGTTAAAAAAAATAGTCGACATTGAAAACATTCCAGAAGCCCGGTTTCTATAGGAGGATTATATACGTAGACTTGAAACTAGTTTCCAGAATGTTTTATGTCTTTGTCCACTCCGCTTATCTGTTTATATTTGGCTTCAATATTAAGCCTTATTTGGTTGCAACTGTGGCATGGATGCTTCAATAAGACAGATTGGGTTGATATAATCCAGGTAATAGATAACGTATATCTAACATTATTAAAAGAATTATTTGTTCTTTATTAATATATTTTATTTTAGAGACTGTGGTTTATAGTATATTAGAATATAATATTGGTGAAATACTACGTGTGTAAGAAGTCAACATTTTTTTTAGGTTAAAAATATAAAATTAAAATTCAAGGTAATGTGTTTTAACAAGATTACATTATTATACACTGCATATGATTCTAATTATATTTGAAAACAACAAACAGATTTCATTTATGAAAGTATTGTATAAGAAATAATACAATTCAAATTTAAAGCAGACTAAGCTAAAAGCGTTATAATTATAGAATGTTGTTCATCGCTCCGGATGTTATTTATATTCCATTCTAAAAAAGGACTAATTAATATTTGCATTCATATTTTAAAATATTTATGAAGAATGAAATAATCTAGTGGATAGTAATTACTTGTATTCTAAATGTGTTACATTTTAATTATTATTTGAAATATAGAAAAATACCTCGAGACCTCGAGAAAATAAATAAAATATATCGTTAAATATGCAAATATAGATTCGGGCCTACATTTTAGAGTGTAACCCAATAAATAATTATATCTAAAGTGAAAAATATTGAATACTGTATAGTTAATAATTACAGAAATAAAGATATAATAATTGTTTACTACTATTATTAACTATCTATATTATATACTGCTTATTTAGTTGGGGTGACTAACTAAAATATGTACATTATATAGATCGGAAATATGAGATAGTTAGCAGAAAAATAAATATCAAAATGACGTACTGGTTTTAAATACTAAAATGATAAGATTATCAATAATAATTTTCAAACAATTGCATAATATATTCATTCCGAAATTAATGAAAAATATGAATGAAAGAAATCACCGAAAACATTATTTTGGGGACGCTAAAATGGATATGAGATATAGTACACATTTATAAACTAAAAAGATTAATATTTAAATATTGATGAGAGATAAAGGCAGAATACGTACTATTTCTCTAATAAAATTCGAACTGCGAAAATTATAGTTTCCTATTTAAAAAAAAATAGGCCAATGTACATTTATTTCCTAACTAACCCAGTAACATTATTCTACAGTAAGTCTGGTAAATACAATGATGAGTGGAGCGGTTAGTTCAAAGAACAAATGAGAATAAAAGACAGTTATGTATATAGTTAGTTGTAGTAAAAGTGACGCAGAGGTTGTAAAACTCAATGATCCCCTGAATTACTTTTCCTTATCTGATACCCAAACAATTCCAACTATCTCAATTTCTTACTTGAAGATCTAAAACCGATCTGTTCACTTTTAGTATACAATAAATATATTTACTTTAAATAGAGTTTTACAATAGTTGGCAATAAAAGATAATAAAAACACATTTAAACAGAATTTCACGTTTATACTATCACAAATAAGGTTCTATGCAGTGCAGTGTCTTTAATATATATTGTAGAATCTACCTTTGTATCACTCGCTCTATCATGATATTATCATTATGTTGTATTTCACCAAAAAATAAGCCAAAATTAATCAATTATTGAGGTATATAAAGTTATTTTTGGAATATCAAATGCACTACAGATTGAATTAGGAACTAAATATATTATCCAAATGTTATGTCTTTAGTAAGACTGGTTTTGTTTAACTCTGTTGATAACGAAACGTATAACAAATTATGATTTAATTAAACATTTACAATTATTTAAAGTAAGAAATAAACAAATTTTTGACAAGTGTGTAAGAGCGTATACTTTATTGAGAAACCGATTCGACACTGAACATATTACTGAACATATATTTTGTAACTTTAAAATGTTTAAAATATTATTTTTTATCTTCAAGGATAAAACTGTGCGTAGTATAGTTACGATTGTAGTTACGATTGTAGTTACGATTGTAGTTACGATTGTAGTTACGATTGTAGTTACGATTGTAGTTACGATTGTTCAACATATATTGTAAACATGAAAAAAGTATAACTAAATCTTGCTTGCTATTATTGGGGTGATTTCTATATTTTTATGTCGAATTCTGCGTGTGTAATAAATCACTCAAAATAGATTAATATATTAATAAAATCGATAAATCAATGACAAATCTTCAAGAAGTTCAGCTGCGTACAATATTTTATTAATATTAAAGTCAAAGTAAATCTCTTCAGTGTGATCGAAATAAGCCGACAATTTTTTTACATTTTATTAATTCTTTATGTGATTTAAGGTGTTTCAGTATAAATTAATTTTTATTTATTAAATCTAGATCAAAGGAAAAAGCTTGTTTGTTTTAAATTTATATGAATTCAATTATTTGTTCTAAATTTAGATATAAAAAGAATACATTATTGGTCTTATATTTTGAATAAAAATTTAAAAATATAATTAGGAATTGACATTATTGACGTTATTAATACAGAATTTAAACATTAAATCTGTTTACAATTAGAAATTTATATAATTAATAATTAGTCATCGTACTGTTATTATGAAAGCAAAGTAAATTATTTTATCATTTCGTTAGTAGAAATAAATAAATATTAAATTAATAATAAATTATTAATGTATACTAATAAATTAATAATTTATAATTATTAAGTAATTTTAATAATGAAAATTATATTTTAAATTATTAAAATTTTTAATTTTATAGGGAAACTATATTAAGACTATATTAAGAACGTAATAACAATGTAATTAATAGTAGTTTATATATTTATAGGTTAAATGTAAAATATAATTAACACCTTAATTGTATTAATTAATAATAATCTATAATATTATTCATTACATATAATTGTATCCACCAAAAGTACTATCTTGCTTAGAAAATTCTAATACAAATAGAGCAACAAATTGAATGTTTAAGAAAACATAGGATATATTAAAAAATATATACACTTTTCTTTTTTTACTCGTATACTCAGTCCTTGACTTAGTTCAGCACTCATTCTTGTATTTAGGTAAAAAATAGCATTGCATAATATATGCGTAGAGATGGTTTCAACCAGTCTGGACGTAAGTAATGAAGGTTCATCTGTTTCGTGTTTATGTCATTATTCCTTATCGAGCTGGGATGGACCACTGGAAATTGCTTTTTTAACTCGTAATTGTTACTTCACATTCGGTTGGATCGACTACATCGATCTGTTATCATATTGACTAGAATTTCTCTCTTTTTTATTGCTCACACCTCAGGTGTACAGTCTAACATAATCCTGTTGTATGCGATGGTTTCGAAAACGATGAGTCATACACCAATTTTGCGAGGCAAACGCGAGGCTAGAGAAATATTTTAGCATTTATGCGCATCCAGAATAGGCTATTTACAATATGTTGAAACTTCATGTATTTAATTTCCTCTTAAAAAATTATTCTTTATTTAACAATAGTATATATAAACGAAAAATTGTACTAGTGCATATAAAAATTGATCTGATAAACTTTTTGTTGTTAAAGATAGCTTTGAAGAATGCCTATTTAGGGTGTGCTTAAATGCCAATTATTATTTTTTGCCTCGCAAAGCCGAGTATGACTCATCGAGGCAAAAATTGGATATCTACGTATAAGTAAGATATACTAAAAATCGATATCTATGGCTCACACAAGGTCAAATAATCCCATAAAATTTTAAAATGAATATTATTATTTATTGCATATAAATACATAGCGATGTCCTACAAAAATTATGTTTAATTAAAATCACAAACGTATACATTTTTATTCCCGTAATTGGTATCCCATATAAGGCTAAATAATAATTTTCTTACATAAAGTGTGAACTAAATTAACAACTAATAAATAAATATATTTACTTCTAATGACTTTATTCAATTAAAATTAATTGATCGATTATGAGGTCCATCACGCCCTCAGTTATCATATAAAGCTTAATATTTTTGAAATACATGTTATAGGTACAAACCTATGGTTACAAACCTATGTGTACAAACCTATGGGTACAAACCTATGTGTACAAACCTATGTGTACAAACCTATGGGTACAAACCTATGGGTACAAACCTACGTGTACAAACCTATGTGTACAAACCTATGGGTACAAACCTATGTGTACAAACCTATGGGTACAAACCTATGGGTACAAACCTATGGGTACAACCTAAAAGGGAGTAGATAAGATTATGGTAAAAATATGTATTTTTAAAAGGGTTAAAGTAATTTCTGTTTTACATTAAATATTCCTGTTTTTTTTTAGTAAATTGCATTTGTCGTTTTATATTAAAAATTTTCGTTGTTACATTTTTTACACTTTTCACTTTTCTGTACAATAAAATCTTTCAAACATTTCACGTATTTACCTTATACTCATGACCATAAATAATTGTTACTTTTACAATGAATAACGAAAATGTTAGTGTTTTTGTGACATATTGTATAGTTCAGTCAAAAATTCTAACTTTAGCTCTATTCCTTTCATTCCTGAAAAAAGATGTAGTTATTATATCATTTTCAAAATGTATTGGTTTCCGATTTCAGGATGCTATATAATTGTTATTTGTAAAAATGAAAAGAAAATCATTTTAGACTATGTCTTCTGATGTTCAAACATCAGACTCTTTCATTTGTCTTATTCTGTATCGTTAATCAGTTTAACATACGTATATATCATATCTATTGCATGTATCTCTACCGAAAAAGTACATACGGTTCCGTTTTTCAATTTATTAGAATATATTTTCTCTTTAAAATTTGGTTTTATTCACAATCGATGTCCTAAGTATATGAATAAGTCATAACAATGAAGTTATTTCTAATCTTTTCAGTTGCATCTATTTTATTTCCTTTATTCCTCTATTTACTATAATCATTTATTATGAATTTATAAGTTTTCTCAAAGAGATAGTCGTTTTTTAAATTGTTTACAGAAGTTTATTAATCTGACTAACAAAACTGAATATATAATCAATAGTCAATAATCAATAGATTACATTTGACTTTTATTGAACTATATTTTTAATAAATTAATTAATAATATAATACTTGCCAGTTTTGAATATAGTGATATTTACAATATATAAAATACATTTATATATAATATATTTTATTATTAACGATGTTATGTTAAATATAAAATAGACAATAATGATTTTTAAAAATTAAAATTATAAAAAACTATTATTGTTAATTAATGAATTAATTAATTTATTGAATGATGAATTAATGGATTATGATAAATGATGAAAATAGATGAATATATATTAAACTATAATATATAATAAAGCACAGTTCATCTTAGATTTTATTCAATATTATTTATATAAATAATATTGCAATAAAATACAGTATAACAACATGGGCGTCCCCATATTATGAAAAGAGAGAAACATAATAATTATTTATTGAGTTAATATAAAAAGGGGGATGTTAGTAGCTAAGGCAATTATTATTTATAATCAATAAATGCATTAAAAAGTTTAATGTTTAGAATTACAGATTTCAGCTATTTTTTAATAATAATATCACAGTTTTTCTTCATGATAGTTTTCTTATACTAAATGCTTTGAGTGAATATTCGCCAGATTTTACTATTTTGATTTCTTCTTGCGCAAATTTTTGTACAATATAGCGACTAACTTGTTCCGGCATTTTAGTAATTTAAAAATTTTTGAAAGATTTATTGATGAATATAATTTAATAATTACGTATGTTTATGAAACAGTGTATTGTATTTCTATAATAGATATATTTATTACATTTTTTATTTAATTGTGTCCAGCACAGGTATACGTAAACATTTGCAAACGTAATGATAACAAGTCGCTTTTGAATGCATAGCACATGTAAACATACTACAAATACAGAATAAACAACAAACAAACAAATGGCTTAATTTAAATTAAAATTACATCTGACAGATAATAAATGTAAGATAGCAACGGAGGAGCAAGACATGCTAGCGAGACATCCGCTTTAAGAAATATAAAAAATGATCAGCTTGTTAATCTTATGTACTAAAATGAAAGAATTGAAACGAGCCCTATACTCCGGGAAGGTTTTATTTGAGATGTTATTCTTGACAATACAATAATTGTATCATGGTTAGTTCTAAATTAATGTCAAAACTTTATTTTCTTAATTTATAGAAAACATTAGTATCAATTTTTTTGCAAAACTAAACTTAATTCAACGCCTGGGCGATTATTTTAATGTGAATTTAAAAAAAGCGTGAAAATGTGTACAATTTATTTGTATCGAATTTGGGATCAAATTGTTTTTAAACTATTAGCAATACATGTTTAATATATGGAAATAAATAAATACATACAATTATATTATTTTATATGTCATTATTATCATATTATTATATATAAACATACAAAAAACTATGATTATGTATGAAATTTAAATATAACGCTAAAAATAATATATCACTAAACGGAATTCTTTATAGAATAAGTATACAAATTTTTTAATATATTTTATACCACTTTATATTTTATGTAATTGTCTATGTATGATGAGAACAACATTTATGTATTGCAAATATTTGGACTGGTTCATCATCGGTAAATATAATCTGCAGTGATTATATATTTGCATATGCTCGTATTAATAACGATTATAGTTTTGTAACGTTTTAACTGTCCTTTGTCTCTTTCCGGTTTCGTTATTCTATTTCCAATTTTGATTAATTGTGAGACTTAAATAGATACTGGCTGATTTATTGATTTAATAAAAGTTTGGTTTATTGAGTAGGATAGCAGTTACCAAAAAATGGTAAATCAATTGCTAAAATTAATACTAAAACATTTTCATGATTTTGTCGAAGCTATTTTTCTCGAACTTTTTCATATCATTATTATTTACAATAGAACAACGTGTTAATACCACTTTTTATTTCTATGACAAATTCAACATAGTTGATCCATTTTTTGTATACTGTATATATACGATTAATTTGTCTTTTTCTTTTTTTAAATTACGAAGATTTAGTCATTTAGGAGGGACGTTGATCAATAAATTGATGTAATCTGCCCAGTTGCAGTACTGGAGGTACTTGGGTAGATTGTAGAAACTTATGAAATTGACCATGTGCGACCCGTGGGAATATCTGTAGAAAATCTGCGATGTACAGTTAGGGGCAATTTCGAGGTTTGATTTGGGTGCTACATCACAGCATATTCGAAATAATTTATAGCCCGACAAGGAAAATATACAAATAGAAAGAGAGATGGAGAGAGAGAGATTGGAAAGAGAAGAAGGAATTTCGCAAAACGGACCACAATGGAGGAACCTTACGTCGGGAAGACTATTTTTGATATTTGGAAATGAAATTTCCTATACTTCAGAAGTTGGTAATTTTTAGCTGACATAGTATGCGTTACTTATGATATGCTAAGTTTATTTTCAGGAATCAATTCATATATTTTGTAGGTGAGATTTGAGTTTTGGAATTGTTCACCCAGGGAAACACTTCACAACTTGGCTGTTGTATGTTCGTTTTTCTGATCGTTGTCTGTTCGTTATCTGTCTGTTGTCTGTTCGTTGTCTGTTCATTATCTGTCTGTTGTCTGTTCGTTGTCTGTTCATTGTCTGTTCATTGTCTGTTCGTTGTCTGTTATTTGTCTGTTCATTGTCTGTTCATTGTCTGTTCGTTGTCTGTTCGTTGTCTGTTCGTTGTCTGTTCATTGTCTGTTCATTGTCTGTTCGTTGTCAGATCGTTGTCTGTTCGTTGTCTGTTCGTTATCTGTCCGTTGTCTGTTCGTTGTCTGTTCGTTGTCTGTTCGTTGTCTGTTCGTTGTCTGTTCGTTGTCTGTTCGTTGTCTGTT
>JAUZND010001339.1:0-13533 GCA_034780555.1 Coelogynopora nodosa
GGGGAGGGGAGGGGAGGGGAGGGAAGAGGAGCAATGATTGTGCTGTCTCCCTGTTCTGCCGCCTCTGTTTTTCCCCGATCCATATTCATCCCCACTTAGTTATGCATACTTTCTAATGTTCCTACCAATTCAATCAGAAGTCTTCGTTAATAATGCTCTATATTATTAATACTTCTTCGTATTGAAGCAACCTATTTTTGTTGATAAATAATTTTACTCACAGCAATATGTTACATAAAATATATATTATAGTCAACATAATAAAAAGTTAAAAGTAAAAATAAATAGTTAAAAGTGCTAATTGCGGGGCGTATTTTCAATGGAGCGCGTGTAGCACGCTCCCCGACCTTGTCAGATCTGTAAAAGAAATTTTCCTTTCATTCTTTAATTAAAAAACTGTCATTTCTATATATTATATTATATTTTAATTATCTACATACATATAAATAATATGATTTATTAATTAAAATTGAAAAGTGAATTAACAATGACACTTTAATTGACTCTTCATTTAAAATTGTGAAGAGAATCCCCCTCGCTTCCCTCACAGATTGCAGAATACGCATCTGCAAAATTAAAATATGTGTTTTTGTTTATTACTTATTATAATAGATAATTAACTTCGAATAATTGGTTAAAATATTACATTTACATGTATGTATTATTATTACATAATATTGCTATTGATATGTGTCTTTAATGAACAAATTTATGAAAAATACAACCAAAAACATAAAAATAGTATTAAAGAAAAGTGATTCTTTTACACCAGAAGTGATGTTTCACAGAGAATAAATTATAATTATAAAACAGTTTAAAATATATATATTATAAAACAGTTTAAAATATATATATTATAAAACAGTTTAAAATATATATATTATAAAACAGTTTAAAAAATATATATTATAAAACATTTTAAAATATATATTATAAAATTGTACAATATAAAAATAAAATAAGATTATTATACAATATAAACGTATAACATATATATACTAAATTGTACTTTACAAAAATATAATCCACAAAATTGAACCTTATTATAAATGCTAAATAGTGTAATTATAAATTGAAATAAGATTTTAAATTATAAGTTGAAAAATAAAAATAAATCATCACTGTAAGAAATTGTCAATAAAATGATACATTTGCTTAAATAGGCGTTGTTGATATCTCATTCTGAAGAGCAAAACATGCAATGCAATATGACAAAAAATTTAATTTAATACAAGATGAGTCTACTGTGGATTTTATAATAAAATATATTCAACAAGTTCCTTGTTGCTGCTGACGAAGGACTATCTAGTAGAATCCTCATGTTAGATTTTTCAAAAGCCTTCGACAGAATCGACCATCCCCATTTTAATTAAAAAGCTTCTGAACATGGACGTCCCTGTGTGCCTTTGTAAATGGATAGCTGGTTTTCTCTCTGATAGACGGCAAAAGGTTAAATATAAAGGAAGCTTCTCCAAGTTGAAAACTTGTCCATCGGGCATCCCAAAAGGAACCAAATTTGGACGTATAGGTTTCTACAGCACTCTGATCGAATCGCTACCTGACTCTAAAATTTAGTTCGCTTAGCAGCAAAGGGCAAGAACAAGCCGATTGGGCAAGGATCCATCCTATAAAGACCACGGAATTACGTACATATCTCCTTGAAAAGGAAACATCTCGTCTGGCCACCTACGATTATTGTCACTAAGATCATCCAACCCATTAATAAGGTAAAGCTTCTGGGATTCACCATCAATAACAAATTAGCTTGGAATGACCACATCTCTGAGATCATAAAGAAGACAAACAAGCGTATGCATTTCATCAAGGCCATGGTAAGATGCAAATTCCCAAAATACGACATGATTAAATTTTACTGCGCTGCAATCAGGAATCTCTTAGAATATGGTGCACCTCTGGCATTTCTCCCTAACAGCAGCCTAATCAAATGTTATCGAAAGCGTCCAAAAAAGAGCACTTAACATTATTGAAGGTATACCGGCCCACTTTCACATCTACAATAGGTGGAAAGATGAAATATCAACTAATAGGCCAACCCAATTTAAAAAAATTTTAAAGAACCTATTTTGCACAAGCTAGATAGACTTACTGATATATAGCTGTACATAGACAGATATACTTATACTCTCAATTAACTGGAACACAATCACTTTGGACAATACTTCCAATAATATTATTTCCTAAATACAAAGTTTCATTAAATGTAGTGACATCATTATTTTTCCTTCTTACAAATGGAAAGAGACCCTGAAGTTTTTGGCATTCTATACAATAACCGGAACCCCCCAGTCCGTGCTCATCTTTATGATTCCAGTTATTGGGACAACACAGAGATTTCATATTTTGGCTAAGGATATTAGACGTACACCTCGGACACCGAAGCATCATCCCCTCAAATTGCTGTGAATGTGTGTAGGCTAGTAGAATATAAATGGCCAGTTGAGTTCTAAGACAATCCTCACTTCAGTGTGAATATTATATATAATGTATATAATATTATATTGAAATCTGTGAGCACACCTAAAACATGTTATAGTCAGTTATCTATTTTATTCATTTGATTTTCGAGTAATCTGAATTCTTTAATTTCACATGGAGCAATGTTGACTATGTCATTAAAATATATTAAATATACTCGCGATTAGCCACCGGATTGTGCCACGTCTCTCTCCATCGTTAACTTAATTATTGCACTTTTACAATACAATACATTAGAAATTACTCGATTGGACAACCTATTGAGATTTTTAGGGATGAGGTGTACTGCGCTTGGAATCCAGTTAGAAGTCCGATAAGTGTTTGTCTAAGATCACTTACGCGATAAAAATTAAAATAAACAGTTTATGATACATTGTTCCAATATTGGTGCGTCATTTAGCTTAGAATATATTTTTTTATATTTAAAGTATCCACCGTTTATATAAAATGTAATATAATCAAATTTAATTAAAATCCTAAATCTAAAACCTTAATTAATTAAAACTAACGCTAAGTAATAAAAAAGTAAAGCATGAAACCTTTACAATTAAAATTCAACTGGTAGTATTCTTTTCGGCATAGTATAGGCCTACGCACATTTGTGTGTGCAAAAATAGTTGCTACACCGCTGAAATTTATTTCAACAACTAAAAAGCTTTCTAATCTAATCTAATATTAGCAAGTGTCAAAAATCGATGAATACGTGGTGCTGTTTTTATAAAAATTACGTCCATCCCGATTTTTGATATATTTTAATATAAGCCTAGTATTATGATATTTTGATTTGCAATTCGAACTTCAATTTCATTTTTTAATTATAATATTAAAATAAAATTATGCAGAATATAAATATATTAATATAAATATACATAATATAATATAATATAATATAACTAATTAACATAATTTTTTTAATAATTATTATTTTTCAAAAACAATAAATTATTTAGTTATAATATTAATAATAATTATTAATTATTGATTTTAATTGTTTATTATTAATATATTATTCATAATAATCATAATATTACTTTGTTTGTTTTGAAATTAAAAGAAATTAATTGTTAAAAATGAATATTATCACTTAATAGCAATAATATCTTGTATAATATTACATTTATCACATAAACAAACCTTGTTAAAGTATTTCAGTTTTGTCTTACAATATGTGATAAGATAAAAAGCAAATGTACAAATGGTGAAAAGACAAATAAAACGCAAAATATTAATTAACTCATTTTAATTAAGGCTTAAAAAGGTAATATTGTTATATATATATAATATAATAATATTTTTTGCACATTATTAAAAATATTTCTTATATAATTCCTTAATAATTGTTATCTTTAGACTTCCATTTCGTTACGTAGTTTTGTTTTGTTTATAATAAATTTTATAACAGAACAATATATTTAATATTTAATTTTTTTGTATTAAATTAAGTTAATATTGGAATAACTATTTTTTTTAAAAAGCACAAAAAACAAATCTATATAAGTAAAAATTTGATAAACTTTTTAAAATGTTTAATAATTTTATGTACCTATGATATTGCTTTTGCATTCTTGTAACATTCATTGTTTGGTATATTAAAGTGGTTTCCAAATAAAAAAAATTATAGTATTATTTGACAGCCTTATAAATTATGTTAAGACACATTTATAATTCAACATCTTAATTATACCAGCACAATTGACTATATTCTAATTAATGAGATTAATATATTCTGAAAACAATATTATTAGGCTATTGTGCTTACAACGTAATACACTGTCTATTAACAATTATATTCGTTGTACACTATAAATAATAATTCTAAATTACTTTGTTACCTACTGTATATATTCAAAAGGTGGTCTGTGTAACCCGGGGTTTTAATTATAAAGTAGTCATTATTTTTACTCGGTCATTTGTAAAAGATGCATGTTATGGTTGAATGAACACCTTTTGAACAACATTTTACTAGTCACAGAACGTATACATATGATAGATAATCATAATTATACTTTGTATTGATTCAAAGCGTATTGATGTAATGGATGCAAAGAATTGATTAATTATAGAAATAAAACAACTAAAAAGGTTTACATTAAAAGCTTCTTTAAAACATTTTTTTTGGTCTCATTAAAGTTATGACAATTTTTCCAAGTTTGGCAGTCTATGGCAGCGCTGGTAATCCTTCTCATAGTCATAATACAGAAAGTGGCAAAAAACATCAGCAAACTCCAAATCATTTGTCCCAAGATGAAAACAGACTTTTATACACCGCACTTCACCAGGCCGTATTAGCCTGTAGATTTCAACAAGTATACCTGCTAATTGTGAAATGTAAAGCCCAAGTTAACAGTAAAGACCTTTTTGGAAGGACGCCGTTGATGCTTTGCTGTCTGGTTGAGGATATTGCCAAAGCAGAACGTATGATGGTGTTGCTCCTCAAATCTGGAGCAAATCAGAGGATTAAGGACAATCTGGGTCGTACTGCTTTGGCTTACGCCTGTATACAAGGTCGTGAAACGTTGGCACGTTACTTATTTAATAATTGCACCGACTTTTCTATACCTGACAGTGATGGAAATACTCCCCTACACCACAATGCCATTCAAGGAAATTATCTAATAACAAAACCGCTCGTTAAATACTGTCGCCAATATGGTTCAGATATAGACAAGAAGAATTGTCTTGGTTATTCACCGTTACTACTTGCATGTCGCTATGAAAATCTTTGCTCAGTTGCAATTCTTCTCTACGAAGGCGGTGCAATTACCAACCAAACGGAAAATGAATATTGCTACACGCCCTTGCAATGGATTTTGAAGGCAGAAAGTCGAAAAAACCGACTCATCCGACATAGAACTCTAGAATTAGGGACATCACAACCGGCGAGACACACTTTCGCAGTGTCACCACGAAGGCTAGAACGTTCAGAGACTTGTCTTTCGACATTTTACAAAGAATTTACAATGAATAGAGAAATATCTTCAATCGGGGAGTATAAATCTAATGCACAGGTAGATTAATTATGGGCTTATTAATTTTACCCGACAGGTTTTACATGCTCGTACATCTTTTTTTTTAAATATATATATATATTTTTTTATTTTTAATTTCATGACATATTTTGTCGACCAGGAATTATAGGAAGTAAACCCTTTTTGAATTCCATGTAAATACACAACTCATTTTATAATCATATTGTGAAGTTAAGACTATTGAATATCAGTGTGAATAATTATTTTCGATTAAATTAAATTTTAATACTAGTACAATTAACTCCATCCCTATAACTTTTTTTAAAAAGCGATAAATAAACAGCATGCTGAATTAATTAAAATTGCAATTTTTTTACAATATAATATAAAAGATTAGAAAGTATATCAATATTATTAAATATTACTTACTAACTCCTGTATTCTAATATGTAACCTAGAATGTAACCATATATGTTGTTCATTTGTTTTTAGAAGTTTCTAAGATTGTAAATTATTATTTCATTTTACTATAATAGTGTAAACTATAGAAATCTATATAAATCCGTCATATAGATTTCGATTATACTCCAACTACACTTCTATGCAGAATAATACCTAACTTAATTGAATTGTAATTTATCATAAACCATCCGTTATATATATACAGTATACAGAATATTTGTTAAACAAAATCTATGTCAATTTAATGTCTATAAGATACGTATACATAATGTAATATACGTTATACATATACACGTTATATGCGTACATAATCGGGTACATTGATTTGGTCTGTAATCTATATATAATATACTACTATGATTTTGCATGGCTTGATTTTATGTTATTGCGTAATTGCCCTCTAAACCCTTAGGTGGGAATCGAACTAAATAACAATTTTATTCTTAATGCATATTTTTAATTAAAGCGGCAGTAATTAATTAAAATACAACAAGTTAGAAATAAAAATTACGTAACAACAACTAGTGAAATATAAATCTATAGATATTTGTAAAAATTAAAATACTACAAAATCTGTACAATGAACTTTTTAAATACCGAACGACTCATATTGATAGTTATTAATAACAATTGTCTGTTATGTAAAATAATTATGATATGTGAGTTGAAATTAATTGTGAGTATTGCTCTCTATGCGGCATAGATTATTATCATGTAGTCGTATACATAGATATCTACAATTTATATGTTGTCACTATTGGGGAAAATATACCTGATTATCTACGTAGCTTAATATATATGTGTAATATATATCTAGGGTATATAGTGTATAAAGTAATCAAATATTTTTTATTTAGACTTGTTTTGAGCCAAAAAGTATTATTCAAGCGTGATTATTTTATAAAAAGGCAATAATGAGGCCCATGTAGCTCCGGTTTACATACATAAAACATGTAATCGACATACGCTAGTTTCACTAAATTGATTATAGTCATGCCAGAACTAAAACGTAAATTTGACGTGTTAAGACTCAAGAGTTCCTGGCAATATCAAAATTTATAAAAATCATTCAATAATGTTTAATAAGCTCAATTTGTGATATTAATTAGATCAGATAGGGGTGTCTTTTTTTAGTAGAGTAGATAGGGGTATATGCAAATTTATATTTACCCCTTTTAATATTGAAAGAAAAAGTTTATACCCTATTCCGGAAATAATAAAATCAATGTTAATTTTGAATCGGTCTTTCAAATATGTTTAATTTTTGTTGTTCTACTATTAACTCATGGTTCCGATTACGTCCTGTTTGGTCGTTTTTATTTGCTTTGTTTGTTTGTTTTCACTATTCTCTGACTTAGTGTGCTTACTCTATAAATTTATATATGTTATAGAACGCTATGTACTACCACCCAACTAGCAAGCTATATTTCCCTCAATTATTAATCAATTTATTTCAAAAAAACACTTTGTTTACATTTCGTTCAAAATTTTGCTCACTTTCACTTTTAGTTAGCTTAAATAGATTATTTTTGTCTGAGTCACACTATGACTATGAATTTTAGTAAAGTGTGTATATGTAAAAAGCGGTTATATTGCATAGTATATAGACACAATAATCCATATTATTGAAATAAAATGATATATGAAATATATTGTACAAGAACTAATTAAGCAATGCCTGATATAATTGAGACTTTGTTAGGTATAACAATGATGTTATCAGTAGCTTTCGCTGTCTTTATCAACTGTCAACAACAATATTCTAATATAGAAATATAATATAAAATGCTATTAATATTTAATAAGCATATATACGAAGAAACATATTTTTTTGTCAAAATGCATTTTATACTGTATTTTACACTACTTAACAAAAAACATGCTAATATATTAAACAATATTTAAAATATAAAAATGCATTAAAGAATCCATAAAGTATTCAATCAGTAACATGCTATAACACCTGATATAAAAAAGGATTGATTCTAACGTTTATTATTTGCGATGCCAAAAAATAAATTGTATAATATCCGATTATTTTTTCTTTTCATTTACGTGTAAAATGCGTTATCTGAATCATATTTGTGATTGTTAGTAAATATGTATGTATAATATACATTTTCAGCATACTATTAAGGGATATCAATGATTAAACGTAGATTAAATGTTTAAGTTTAAAAATAAATGTTTGAAACACCAAAAAGGTCTTTAAAACGATAAACAACTAATTAGCAAATACATTAAAACCAGAAAGTTATATTTTGAAACAAATAGTATCATGAAAGAGTTTCTCACTGCATGCGTCTTATCTCATTTCGTCTTATCTCACTGCGTCTTATCTCACTTAGTTGTTATGTATAATAAGATAAAGTTAATACAAATGGTATAATAATTATCACAGTTAATACAAATGATACAATGGTTAATCACAGTTAATACAAATGGTACAATGATTATTAAAATTAATGAAAATGGTGCAATTATTCCAAAAGATAATACAATAATGGTACAATGATTATTAAAATTAATGAAAATGGTGCAATTATTCCAAAAGATAATACAATAATGGTACACTGAATACAATGTTCAAAACAATTTAAGTATCAAAATATCTATGAAAGCCAATATTTGTTTTACACTAATTCGAATATGCTAATTTCAAATTTTAAGACCGTTTACGCCTATCACTCACCACATTTTTGAAAAAAATTAAATAAATTATTTGGAGACATGGTACTATACAAGAAAAAAAAGAGTAAAATTAAAGTAGATATTTAAAAAGTTCCGTCCATGAACAGTGTGTGAGCCTCACATAGGTAGCGGAGATTCTGCTGTGTTAGATCTTCCCATCGTTTGCAATAACAAAATCCCGACCATCTGTTGTTTGTGGAAATTTTGTGGAAACGTGTTCTGGCTTTGGCGCGTTATGTATAATGCACATCGGTTGTTCAAAATTATGGAAGGTCGTCCATGTTGGCTTCCTGTGTCATGACTATGTTTGCAAAAAAATAATTGTAAATTCGTTTAAATGGGTGAAATGTATTGTTTTTGGCAGAAGTTTTGGCTGACTCAAAGGATTTTTTAACATCAAGTGCAGAATTAGATAAAAGGTGTACTGTGATTGCTGTTACTTTGCAGTTAATAATTTGTATTTCCAATAACGTTTGTTGTAATTTTTGTTGTAGTTAAAATCCAGCTTAAACCACATCTAATAGATTTAATAAATGCCATGATCGATTCTGAGCGTAGGATTGATTACAAACGTTTGTTTATGCATAAGACGAAGTGATACAACTGTTTTAGACAAAATGAGACTGAATCATAATCAAAGTGAAAACGTATAACCCGATTAAGATACAGCAATAGTAAAATCAAATGTGATAAGATCAATTGATAAGTACTTTCTAGTAAGGGCAGCCGCTTCTCTACCCCCTCCTGCCCTACTATACAATATGTGAGCAATATGTATACAATTTAGTGAGCTTGATATATAAACAAACTATTGAAATCTCAATATTGGTTACTTTGTGATACATTATCATATACGTATCTGGAAGAAGATTGTCAAGCCAATAGTGATTTGTAATCATGTTAGTAGTTATTATTATAAATTATATTATTTCGATATAATCAAATCACAATATGTTTCAATCATTTCCAGCAATTTTCTTTGATGCAAGCCACAACAACCATACCTTGGAGGCATCCAACAGACAATTCTGATACTCATTCTTGGAATGAGTCTGTCAAGCGAGCCATGTCTCGAAGTAAAACTGCTTCATCAGAAGAAACCATGACTACCCTGGGCAAACCACTTATCGTTTCCGGTAATGCAGGCTACACGTATTGTTAATAGTTAAATACAAATTAAATGTCCACTGTTCAATTATATACAAATATATTATTATAATAACGTTACCATTATTTGACAACTAATGTTCTTATGAAGAAAAACAATTTATAAATTATTATTTTACGTTAACAACTTCTAATTAGGTACCTTCTTATTATATGTTACGTGATTCGAAATAATTTACAATAATTTACAGCAATACATACAGTATACAAAGATTAATTTCATTACATTTTATTAATTTGAGAGAACTGGAGAGAACGTAAAAACTAAATAATGGTTAAAATTAAATAATCTATATAACATATATACAAGTCATTGAACAATTATATTCTGCGAATGACGTATTCAGCTGAATAAATGTGAATAACCAATGATAACCATAATGTTATTATAATAATTTCCTCTTTTTTGAACACACAGATGAAGATGACACCGATTGGAGCTCGATGTCGTCCGCAGAACTGTTTCATTGTATCAAAACATATCTTGAGAAACCCTCTGAGAGTCGAATCTCCACAGCCAACACTCGAATTACGACAACAGCTCAGAACGGGCAGAGACGCTCAAGGTTCCTACAACAGGACGCTGGTGAACTCGTCCGGTTTTCTGGTCCAGGACGTCTAAAGGTTCACAAATCGTCGACCACCTGTTTGCGACAATTATTGGAAATCTATAGCGACTCGTTCAACGTTGTCAAGGCGGCAGTTCCTCCACCAAAACTGTCTGACCCATCTAACATCAGCTTTATGCTCAGTCGGGTAATTAAAAAATACGGAATGTAAACATAGATTAGGGTATAGAGATATTTCAGAGGTCTCCGAAAACAGTACGTACCGCTTGGTCTTAATATTGTTATTTCTTAATCAGGTTACATAATTACTTGCATTATTATTATTATTCAGTAGCATTTCGTCTTATACAGCCGTATCACTTCGTCTAATGCATAAATAAACGTTTGTAATCAACATTTCAACCTTAAATTTTAACTTTGTACCATTTGAATTAATTAAGCTATAGCGACTTAATTTATAATCCTTTTATTATTTGTTATACCTTTGACTTAATTATATTTATAAATTTAAGACAAAATTAGTTTATATTCAAAAAGTCGAAATGAAATAAGACTAAATGGGATAAGACGAAGTGAGATATAAGACGAAATGGGGTAAGACTAAATGGGATAATACAAAGTGAAATTACACCTCTGAAAACACCCTTTTTAATGGCATCTGTTTCAATTCTACAAATGAAAATCTTGAACCTATCCAAATGATTGAATGAATCTTTAGCTTAAAATTTAATAAGAATACCATTAATTAGTAAATAAATACTTGTTTTATAGACACATTATCAATATAAATAAGTCTCATGATTCCTACATTTTAGATGTAGAAAAGATTATTTAAAATCTCTATGCGCCTTTGATCTATATCGCCAAATTGCAACTTTTCTTATTACTGAAGGTTATTTATAACCAGGGTAAATAAATGTAATAAAGTTTAATATAAAATACAGATTAAATAATACTATAAATGCATTTATATATATATATATTGTGAATGTTCATATTTTTTAAACGTATGTATTATAACAGGATATGGGATAATTTCAAATTAAGTATAATGTACTGTACATTAAAATTCACGCATGCGAAATACATCTTGACATTTTTCCTTTACCAGGAAGGTTAGAGAAGGCTGACAGAAGAATTTAATCACTACAATTTATAGTATACTCATTTAACTTTAAAATGACAATACTCAATTGCATTATAAAATAAAAGTTTTTGAAATAAATATGTCCAATACACGGTGGTTACAAAATACAAATTCATTACAAAATAATGCAATGAAAAAAAAAATTTGACGCTTATTTAAACAAAATATTTTCTAATTAAACCTTTTAAAACTGGTGTATTGGTCGAATTGTATTAATCTACAATTTTGAATCATCATCGACAGAGAATCATAGGATAATTTTATATTATTGGTAAATTAATTAGAATTTAAAGCAATAGAGTGCATTTATTTTAACTATTGAATTACACACTTATAAAATTATTTATTTTTGAATACTTAATACATATATTAGGCAATATATTTTAAGGAAATTTAAGCAATTTGTTGTTTGTGTACTTTAAAAATTGTGAAGAACTGTTTTTTTATCAAATAGGTCAAATTCTTTTATATATTTAATTATCGTAATCTTTTTTCTTTCGCATCGACAAAGTACTCAATTTTGTTAATTAAATTCTGTGGACTGTGTCGTCTTGTAAATTAAACAATAATCTAGTATTATACAATCTCAGAGTAACGTCTAAATATTTCTCGTTTTCATATATAGAGCTCATAGTATATTGTACCATATTAATTTTTCTTACAATATATTATTACATTGCGCTGCCATTGTTAGCTTGCAAATAAAAGCATATAATATTGCACACTCTAAACATTACATTATATCTAACTCATGTATGGTAACAAGGTATAGGTTTAGTCAACGTAATTAACGAGTTTATCTTAATTATAAATAGCCTATTTAGGTATTTGTATAGACCTACATGTGTATATTTTTATATAATGAATAACATATATTCAATCCATATATTTAATATATTTTGTGATATTTTGTTCAGTATTTTATCCTTATTTCCGTGCAGGGAAATGAAGATTCCACAAATGACATGAGCATCGCTGCTATAACTGCAACTAAAAGATTGTCCATGGCAAAAAGAATGTCTGTTATGGGTGGAGCAGGAGGCCTTGTTAAAAAGAAATAATTTGCCCGTATGAAAAAATTCACCTTTATTATGCGCTAAAATAGCAATTTGTAATGTAATATACAACAACTGTGATACTTTTTTTATACTTTGTAATTCACAATTGCTTCAGTTTTTAAATCTTAGTATGTTTTTACCATGTTAATATAGTCTAGTTTGTGTTTATACTAATACAACCTTTAATACATATTCACACATCTTTCATGCGTATATACGTCATTGTTTTCAAAGGACAAACATTTTATATTATAGATTTAGCCGTGGAGAAAATAAAAGTTCGTGTGATGTTTTGCTCTAATTTAGATTAGTTAATTGTAATCTATTCAAATATGTATTTATTTACACTCATTCCAAATTGTTAACGTTAATTAACCAATAATTAAAATATCGTTGCCTAATCCAAAGTATTTAGAGCAAACAACAAGAACCCCAACTCTTTTAAAAGTTTACTGTAAAATGTACTTACTACTAACATAATGAAGAAATTAACAATTTGTTTTCTGTATAGGGTAAGACGGGATGATACGGCCTAGGGGTGATACGGACATTTTTATGATAACTTTTAAAAGACACATTATTCAATAAATACATTTGAATGCTTAAAGTAATGGCTAAATTCATAATTAATAGCATTTATTTAGTGAAATTTAAACCAAATTTAGTATAAACTACTAATTAAATAATTGCATAAATGTAATTTAACAATGATGAATAATTTCTAGAAACAGTCCATTTTCGTGTATCGAAATTATATGACACAAAACATGATTAAGAAGAATTCTTTTTAATTTTAATGATTTACTAATAGGATGTTTTTATATTACTTAAATCAATAATTAATGTGTTTAAAACATTTAAATATTACACATTTCTGTATAATATAAGGCCTTTGTATAGGGGTGATACGGTCATTTTTTGTCTAATTTTATAAAACCGGTATCTCTTGACTTTTGTCTGATATACTGAACACT
>JAUZND010001340.1:0-13533 GCA_034780555.1 Coelogynopora nodosa
CTCCTATAAACCCTAGTAATCGTGTTCAACAACCTCCTAGCCGTACCAACAGACGTCTTAATAGCTTCATCCCTTGTTATTACTCATTAATGTTTACGCTTCTGTACCGATTCCCAGTGTACAGTGTCCTTTAATAAACGATTATTATTATTATTATTATTGTATTCTTCTATGTTGTATCATCAAACCCATTAAGGTTTTATAAAAGTCGTATCATTCCGTAGTACGTACTTCTATATCCAAATTTAGAGACAATGATATTTTCAAAAGGTATGGTAAAATGAAGAATATAAAAGTTTACTACATAATTTGAAATAATACTTTGATTTACCCAGTGTGATTTAAAAAAAAGTTTTACTTTTTTTCTTCTTCTAAGTAGTAGTAAAATTATTGCCTCAATTATTTAACTAATACATCCTATTTTAGTTCAAAGTAACACACTAACATAATTTAAATAACACTGATAATTTGCTATACCATATTGAGCTATACATTAAGTTGTATATTTGATATAATAGACAAACAGCACACACCGAGAAAACTACGTCATTTGATACAAGAGGTTTTACTGTCAGATATTTTAATTGTGACAGTGTAAGGTTGAAATACTGACTTTTATGATTTTGACTTAGAACTTTTTGGAACCGCCTGCACCTCAATATCTTCCGGATGTTCCAGGAAACATTTCACCTATATAATTGGTAATGAAAAATATTGTCAGAAAAAACATATACAATTTATAATATAATGTAATATAATACAATGTAACGTAATTTGTATGCTTGGTGAATATTTTCGTCAAATTTTCGGGGAAATCGACATCGAAGTGTTTAGTTCAGTTTCCACATATTAACATCACAACTGCCACTAAATCATTATTATAGTCTTATACTCTGAAGCAATATTTGGATGTAACTCCTAAAATCCCCAATACTAACCGATAATACCGTCAATTTTTAGCACTATACCACTCATGCAGTCAAACCATCTACCCAAAATGATGAAACTAACTCGTATAGATCTTTGTATTTTTGCAAATATACTGTCTCTATCTTTTGCAGCATATTTTACTTTGTTTGGGTTATTTGCCTGTAGTTAGTCGATTGGTATATATACAGGCCTCGCAATTTACCGTTGTATTTATTTATATGTAATTTAATTCAATTTATTTGTATTTGGGTCTCGCGATTTGACAGAATATGCAATAAAATCGCGGTGAGGGGGTAGAGGGTATTTCCAAATTCTTGGTGGTTATTAATATTCGTTAAAGATGTGCTCTAGAGGGTCTTACATGGTTTCTTTAATTTCAAATATTTTTGAGAAAAACGTCCACTTACCCACCATCTGTCATTATTATTAATTAATTGTTAACACCAATAATAGTTATAAACTCAATTTAACATTATTTAATTGTTTAAAAACAATACGTATATTTTTTTACAGTCTGCGTTTTGGATAGTATTTGTACTGACTGTACGACTATTCAGAATTGAACAAAATATGAAATCATCGAAATTCGTAGAGATACCTGTTTGTGATTCGGATAATAGATTAGATAATACAAATATAGTGAGAGCATTTGGTAAGTGTTTTTTTTCTTTCCTATTTATTGTTTTGTATTTGCTTATTTGGTTTTAAAAAAAATTATATTTAACATAACAAATATTCAACAGTCAGACAAATGATCAATGTAATTTTATCTTATTCAAAAATTGTGAACGCCTTAAAAGTGTTTGACACAAAGTATGACTAAGTGTTCTCGTATTCCTTATCGGTTCGTTTATATATTTTTTCAATAATAGGCATACCTTGTCATGCATGTTTATGTTTTTTGTATTTCCTTTATTTAAGTATCATCAGGTCCCATTTTCATTGGGTAGTTCATACTAGATTACATCCTTAATGTTTCACTTTTTCTCGTTTATCTGTCTTACTTGAGATGAGAATACATGTAACTGTCAAACATGGTTATTTTTCAAAAAAAAAATTGTTCATAGAACGACTAGTTTGAAAAGATGAATTATATAATTAAAAAATGTATATCCTTTATAAAAAACAATATTATTAAAGATTCAATCAATGTATGCTATTTATTAGATTATTTATACTAAACAAATAACGTACTACTATAGAGTATATACTTCATAGTAGTAGGTAATTTGTTTAGTTTAATGTTTATTATTGGCATTTGCATATCTATGCATATTTCAAGTTCAATTTCTCGATTATATTTATTCTATATGAAGCTATATGTTACATAATGTACTGTACATTTAACGGTGAATATGTGTTCAACAATTAATCTGAATAATGAGAATTCGGCAGCTTTAATATAAACATTTATAAATTGTAATACTATCTATACAGTGAACATGGAAGTCAGAAAACAGTCAGTAAAAAATATAGCTCAGATAATATGCGAACCCTGTTTCCGAATGCACAACTTACATGTCAAGATAACTATTTGAATAAAATCACATTGTAGTAAATACGGAAATCAGAACTTGATTAAGTTATGTAAAAATAATTTAATTATATTGATCTTTCAGACCCTTCGAGAAACCGTGTAATCAATTTCGATACTAAAATATTAATTGATTCATTTTAAACCATGTATATAGGCTATCTTTTATTTCTTTTGTTTCTCATATTTTTATTACTATGACAGGTTTGTGGTTACGATCCATATGTGATAATTATTGGATCCTTGTCTGCTGTGTTTCTATGTTGGTGGTATCCATGCAAAGTCCAGTGGTAGCTGTTCGGATAATTTACTTCATTTTGTTCCTGTACTTTATGTTGGTATTTCAGGTAATTATTTATTGTTAGAATACATTTTTTTTGTAGTCAAATATTTTAACTCATTTGATGTTTTCTTTAGATCAGCTTTAAATTTTGGAGATTGCAAATGTTACTTTTCTGGTGGGTGGTGATCATTTATTCAATGATAGTAGTCATTGTGATATATATGTATCAATTTGACATTATCCAGAATTTAATCTCGGAAACGAAGGACATTGATTTGTGAGTCTTTAAGTATTATTACTTTTGAATTTTATAAATATAAAATTCTTACATTCATAGTTATAATATAATATAATTGTTTATCATTTTAAAATTACTTAATTATTACTTTTATCGCTCATTTTCATTTATATATTCTATCATTTAAAAGTCAAATTCAGCCGTTTATTTGTTTAAATTTATTATATTATAGAATAGTCGTCTACATTTCATGTTGTCGAAATATATTACTCAAAATTAGACAGTATAAATACATTTAATGGTTAAGGAAAATCTCTTTATATAAATAGTTGTGACGTTTATAATTAGAAAACAGGAATGTTGCTGCCAATAAGATAAAAGCAAAGCGATAATCTATGGGCAAAAGTAGGCCTATACAAACAAACTGGTCAAATAGAAAAAGAGGAATAACTAATGGATTTTATATAAAGTGCCAATCCTGTATTTGATTAATGACTTGATGGAATGAATGATTATTGATTAATGTACACATGAGATATTCAAATATTTTTCTTACTAATTTGAATTAATTTTGAAATTGACAAATTAATACCATGACCAGTATTAAAAACATTGGAAAAAGTAATAATATTTGGTGTATAAAAATTAATGTCTATTTTATGTTTTTTATTATTTCGAGAATCGAATTTGATTATGATTCTATTCTATGTATATAACGCATTCAATATTTGAATATTGAGCATTATATTAAGTTGCAACTTTATATAGAAAGGTTAATATTAATACCATGACATAAAAACTATTTATATGTAATACACATTCTCTAACTTTTTATTGTCTGCATATGCCAGAAGTGCTAGGTGACATATTTATTATGAGATCGAAGCGGAGCCTTGGGAAGAATTGATTAAGAAAATCTATATATAATAGCACCTTAAATAGATGGATAGATTAAAAGACAGGTGGGATAATAATATAATATATAGATACAAACATACAAATAAACTGCTTAGGCTAAATCCGGCGGGCTCATTTAACCTCCCCTCCATCTTACTAAATAAGTTTTCCCATGCGGTTCCTATTGATTACGGTCTCTATCAAAACTAACCTTATCTATGCTCTTGTATCACCTCGCTGGAGAATTATTATGTATTTTTACTATATGTTTTCTATTTTTATATAAAAATAAGAAGTTCCCTGTTTTCAAATTGTATATATCCATGCAATTGTACTTCCTATTATAAGACATGTGTGAATATGTAGTACAAGATATACAACGGCAGTAAATGTTTAAAAAATAGGTTAGACAAAGTGATTGGCAGTTGAATATTTGACCTAGTGGTTCATGAATTCGGTAACCAATCCATAAATTGCAGGTAAGGGATATTAAAAAGGGAAATTAATCCGAAACGTATCTACATTATATATGGTGGCCGAGAGATGTAAAAATTAAATACTCTGTGTTTCTTTTAAAACACAGAGTTTTATCTAAATACACACGTGTTTGTCGCAAGACCCTGTGTTTTATCGTAATACACATGTGTTTGTTAAAGAATTCTGTGTTTTATATAAATACGTATGCGTTTTGTTAAAGAATTCTGTGTTTTATATAACTACGTATGTGTTTTGTTAAAGAATTCTGTGTTTTATATAAATACGTATGTGTTTTATCGAAATGCACAGAGTTTTATCAAAAGACTCCGTGTTTTATCAAAATACTGTGTGTTTTATCAAAAGACTGTGTATTTTATAAAAAGACTGTGTGTTTTATGAAAAGACTCCGTGTTTTATCCAAATACGAATGTGTTTGTCGAAAGACTTAGGTGTTTTATCTAAGTACGCATGTTCTGCAATAAATGTTTTGATAAGTATTGTTTTAATACATTGTAATACAATGTTTACTGTTGCTCGGTTATGCGTAACCTTCAACAAATTTGAATAATATTTCATTTTATCGTTCATAAAGGTAAGTAGAAATGTATTGTTAATTTAAACTTATAACTTATATAAATGAAATAAACATCGTACTGCTATTTTTTCTGATGTTTTTCTAATGTTTTTCGTAGTTACTATCGGCAGTCGTCAAAATTACTACAAATTTATAATTTCGCCAAAAGGGAATTACTTACCAAAATACTTATAGTATGCTTTATAGTACAAATTATAATACTCCATGAAATTTTAATACATATATGTATATTATAATTATTATAAAAAAAATCGTTTCGAGTAAATTGTACATAAAAGATGCAGGAATTATAGATTTGTAGATATTTTGACGGCTGCGTATTTAGATAAAACGCAGGGTTATTCGACAAACACATGCATATTATTTAGATAAAACACAGAGTCTTTTGATAAAACTTTGTGTATTTGGATAAAACACTGAGTCTTTTGAGAAACAGATATTTGGATAAAACGTGCAGTATTTTTTTAATAAAACTCTGTATATTTAGATAAAACACAGATTCCGTCGACAAACACATACGTATTTCGATAAAACAAAGAGTCTTTAAACAAATTTGGATAAAATTGTGTGTATTTTGTGTTTTAAATTTTTGATCTCTCTCGACCACTATACATTATATAGATTCATATTTTGATTACTGGTTCTATGAAATGTAGCATCACCTATACTCTAATAATTTGTTCTTTATCTATAGTGTTATATACTTGTCCATAACTAAATTGCATATATCTGCGTTATTAAAACATTATTATAAAATAGAGTACATGACCACAACCACGAAGGCTATAATGTTATATAGTTATAGTTACATGATAAAATATTCAAATTATTCATACACGTAATTTTTCTGCAATTTTCAAAATCAATATCGATAAATGCAAAAATATATATCATATCTTATAAAGAAAGTCCCACCGTAAGAAAGTACCTCATCCACTATTATCTGATCTATCTGATCTAATACAGTTTGCAAAGTGAAGATATATTCTTGCTATACATACGAAACATTACTTGATTATGAATGCGGATGCAGGCCTATTATGGAAAAGTAATTTTGAAACATCACATACAAATGTTTTAAATAAAGGCATTATTGAAAATAATATTGCCAATAACACTGTTTAGGATTAATTTTAAGAATATAACCATTTAGAGAGTAGCATTGTTATAAATAGTGATTTAACTTTCAAAAAATAGTTTTCAAAATCGAAACAATTTTTTTTATTGATTTATGAAAAAATATTGTTGTATGTGTTTTTATTATAATATTATACATTATAATTAATAGTTAGATATATAACACCCACCGTTTGAAGCATATATACTTTACATGTATCTAGAATAACACTACTTATCTGAAGTGAGTCCTCAAACTATAAGTTTTCGCCATTCCAATTGATTTAAATGCGTCACAGAATCATGCACGCCAAAAAAATGTTTCGCGAAAAAATAGGGTGATCTATAGTCGACGTGACTCATACTACTTCGTATGGATTTTAATTGAATTACAGTTAAATATAATTATGACTTGCTATGTTATATGTAAAAGTATTGACATTTATGTTTACATTAAATTAAAAGATGTGTTTTACTTTTATCATATACTGCCAAAGTATACTTTTAGAATATGTATATGATTTTTTCTTTAGTTTACATACAACAGCACGATGTCCTAAAATTACTACACAGTTTTTAAGCATAAAACAAACATATCGATTTTATTTACCTGATAAAACTATAGTAAAGTAAATTACATTAAACTGCTTAATTGAACAACTTTAAAACTTATTTCACCATTTAAATTAATTTAAGAAGGTTTTATTTTTGATTATTTTGATTTTAGATTATTTGACTATTTTGATTTTTAGATTAAAGGATTTTGGTTTGGAAAAATTTGATCCTGTCAAACTTTTCAAGATATTGTTGACACCTGTTGTTATGATTGTTCTCATAATTTTTCAAATTCATTATTTTCACAAGAATTTCGTTAAACTGTCGGATTTAGAGCCTGAAATGTAAGTTAAATTTAAATTTGTTTGATAAAAGTATTTTTAGTCAGAATATATAATTATATTTCATACATAGTATATGGTACAACTCTATTGTTGCTAAACACTTTACGTTTATTATACACGCATCGTACTAATTTTTAAAAACCAAGTGTGCTAATTTGTAAAAAAAAGTTTATGGCAAACAAATGTGTGTAATCTTATAAATAAATTGAAATATACTAAATAAACACTTTTTAGTGTCTGATTGAACTTTAACTTAATTAAACTGTGAATTTTGAGGGAATAATTGTCTACTTATACTGACTTCTTACTGACTTCGTAACCTAACCTATCAGTACTATTTTTAAAATTCGAATCATTCTACTAAAAGCTCTTACATAAAACGACAAGTATAAAGGAAATACGGTTCCTTTTCTCATTATAATTATTTTCTATATATAGGATTTGTATTCTGTAAATGACGTATGATGTTTATTGTCTTTTATTACCGGACAAATATTATTAGGTAAAGTTTAAAGCGCCTATAAGTCATATAATATTTTCAAAGTTCTATCAAAACTACAGAATAGTGCTTTTTCTTATCTTTATTATTGTGCTGATTTATTCAAAACAAAATCAAAACCCTAACTAACTAACTGATTCTTTTATTAAAAATGAAAATGTCCTTGGCTAGAATTACATCAATATTACTTCAAAGGCAAATATACCAGCACGCGACAGTGAGTTGCACGGCGTGTGTGCAATATAAAGATAATCTATAAATAATCATTTTCACTCTAATTACATAAAAGTATTCTATACATCTTTCTTTTTACAGAATTCTTATCCGTTCACATATCACAAAAATATAGCATATTTAAAAATGGAGGGCCCCAAACTATTTATTGAACGCGCTCCATTTATATATATATATATATAGTCTATTAGGCCCAAAAAGTATCGAATAGGCCCCGTTTTTCTTGTCTAATCAAATGGCATTCGACATTTTGGGTCGCATTTGATATTATTTATTGGCCTATTTGATTTGTAAAACTAAATATATATATCAAGAGTATAATATATACAATGTAGTTTCTGAACTATTGGATTCGCCACTTCTGTAGGACCGCTGCGTTCTCGTATAATGTTATATGCAGGGGCTCTTCGTTCAACTGTGGGCTCCAAATTCTAGAGAGTGTGACCATCATTTCCGACTAAATGACATCTTTGTTGTACTTCCTCGGCCTGCTCCTCTTCTTCTTTTTTCTTTTCAATTTCTACAACGTTTCTGTCGATAGCGATATATTCGTCATCATCATCATATTCTTCTTATCTCCATGTTCATATTAGTTCATTATTCTCTCTTTGTAAAATATCGAACAAACGTGGTCGTTCCATTACAAAAATATTATTCCAGTACTGAACTATGTATAACTCCCAAAACTTTTCCAAAAATTTGAAATAGACTCCCAGAAAATTAAACTAAATCAAAACAATATATCACTCTGATGTTTTCATAATGTACAGAAACCACTCTCAAATTAAAATAAAAGTCAGTTATTATCAGTGTTGTGAATTGTTATCAACCGTTACATTTGTAACCGCGTGGAGTGTTTTAATGTTATGATTTTACAATAATTTAACAATATGATCAATTTGTATATGGTGTTTCGTTCTGCTTTATAAAAAGAATTGTAGGCCATCTTGGTATTCAGAAGAAAATATTAAGTTATTTAGAAGTAGGCCAGTCAAATTTGGTGTTGACCTTGATTAAATTATTACAACTCTGAAAATATACATGAATATATAAAAAATCCATAAAAAATACTTTTTGAAAAAAAATTATGTTTTTTTTGTAATTTTACATATTAAGGAATGTGGTTTTGACTCAATTTTAATAAAAATGCAATTAATTTTTAAAATAAACATTTTAATAACATTTTCTCATACTTTTGGATACCTACAATGTTATATAAAATTTTGATCATATAAGTTAAACGGACTAAAGCAATTAATTGGCAAAAAACAATTTTTTTATAAAAAAAGTAGTAAAATAATTTCAGTAGATACTGATTTTAAATATTTAAATCTTTAGGGGACATAATCCAGGATGTGTAGAATATTATATTTAGTTGCCATATGTGCCACCCTGACGGAATTATTTTTTTATTGCTATTCTGGATGTTCTTAATATGTACAATACATATAGTTACAAAGTAATACATATATATATTTTACCATTACAATGTCAACGGCAATTCCTCTACTGAAGTTCCCAGTTCTCAATGTCAACATGTGTATCTAACAAACATACGCCAGTCGTTTTTACTTATTTCGTTTCGAAAGAACTACGAAAGGGTTCCCATAAAAAATTATATTCGCAGACAAATTTATTGAGAGATAGGGGCAATATTGTTTTAATTATTAGATATTTAGTAATATTTGAAACAAAAAACTATTTATTTAATATATCAAATATTGCGTTTTGTTACCCGAACTGTGCTACGTAAATTTAAACAAAAGAAACATTTTTCTTACAGAAGTGAAGAATTTATTAATGTTCCGGAGTCTCCAAAACAAGTATTAACTATGCCTGAAATGCGTAAGCAGACATATGCGTTATCTTCATTTTTTATTGATTAATTATTTGTGAAAGTTATGTAAATTATATTATTAAAAATAAAATTATGTGTGCATTATTATGCAATCTTTTTTGTTGTTGTTGAAATCGAGTGTCATTTTATATATTTTCAGCAAAAAGCGGTTCATATCTGGCTACACTCCTCGTTAAAGTTACTTACAGATTTGGGTGGGAGAAGTTTCTGCCAGAAAATATGGTTACAGATATAAACGGTAAAAAGTTGGTACATGTAAATTATATGTATCAGTTGTTTAATTATATATTTGTATATTTCAGAAATTATTGACGATATAAATCAAGCGTTTTTCTATGTTTTTACTCATGTTAAAAAATTACTAGAAAATATATACAAAAATATGTGGCGATTTTTGGAACTTCATTGGAATAAGGTAGTAGTTACCTTTATTGCATTTGATGTTACAGATGAGGTAAGTGTTCTTCCAAGTTTGTCATCATTAATAATGTTAAATTGTACACCCAATATACATATTTTCTAACATAAATCAATATATATTTTACTAATAAAAATACAATCAAATGTGATAAATTAGTTCTATGTCTTATATTAAAATATGAAGACATATTAATTTATCATTTAGCCCATCGATTTCTTTTACTTACTGTTAAGTTATAATTTTTCCAGAAATCTATAAGCTTTAATCTCCAAGAGTCATTTTTGTAATTATTCAATATAAATAATAATAAGGGGAAAGTTATTTTCAGTTATGTAAATAGACGCTCGACGGCTGTATTTAATAGATAATTTTAGATATGTAATTCATTTGACGGAGATTGTAGACTTAAAAAATAAATTCAAAAATGCTTAATCCACACAAATGTGAAAATTGGACGCTAAATAATGATTCAATATTTCCTTCGCATCTTTTCATGCACCTTTTCATTAAGCTTTTATATAGTTACCTTAAAATATACTATACATTTGTTTAACACTCCGCGCCGACTATAGATTATGTTTTCAGGAATTTTGATGATTTCCAAATCAATTCCTTTGGTATTTGCAGCATTGACTTATGCAGGGAGCTGCTTACCTTGTTGTGATACTAAACATTTACCACTTTTGGTGGTTTGATTACCAAGAAAATTCCATTAACAATACCGTCTGTTGCACGATTTTAATGGCAAACTCCATTTTTACTGATTATATTAATAACAATAATTATTAAACACTATTTTTGACTATATATATATGTACATAAATGATGTGGAAATTTAAAAAAAAACTCGGATCTTAAAGTTAGTCGATATTTCTGGGACGTTGGCAACACACTAAGAACTTTTTATGTTTTCCTCAGAAAAAATCAAGGTGTGGTAAATGTGTTGACAGAGGCCATTCTATCACACAATATCGTCTAATCAACTGATCTTTAAATTCATTATCCATACAATTCCGCCCAGTGATTAATGAGTGAGATGGGGCTCCGTCTTGTTAGAACTATTGAGGGTTATCTAGCATAAGCACCGGGGATGTGTGAAGCATTTGAAGATAATATGTTTCTCCAGATAGATTTTACATTAAATAAATATTTTCTTGGTTCATTCCTTATCGCTGACCACACTATCACCTTTTGGATAATTTTGAATATGTGTAACCTCCATCCGATGTGTATGATCAGATTCACTGGCCCAGTAGCGCGAACTGTGTCGATTTACATTACCCCTCAAATGAAATATCTTCTCGTCGCTATAAATAATATTTTATAAAAGTTTTACTAATTCTGCAATGCGGTCGGTGTCATCTCCATGCATTTCTTGTGTTAGGATAAACTTGTATGGAGGACATTTATTTTTGTGCAGTATAAGCTGTATACTATTTTTCAATTTGAACCAATAATGCTGATGTTCCTTCACCAGTAGAACTTCTTAGCCTTCTTAGACGTCGATAGTCTTGGACACCTCCATTTCTTTTAAAACATTTCATTAACCCCTCCCCACAGTGCTCTGATTAATTGGAAGTATGTCTGGGTGTAGTTGTTTGAAATATCTCTCAATACCCATCACTATTTTAGGACTGTACGTACACTATGTAAAGCAATAACGTTTATTATAATTATTTGGAATTGGAATTTCCAGAAATACATAAGCAAATTTTATATATATTGCTATAGTGCGCGACTTCTTCGCCTCCCGGTATTTATAATATTTCATTTTCTATTGTTTTCATAAAATGAATAATGTAAAAATCAACGTAGATATACTGTCAAATTTTGAAGTATAAATCGTAAAATTAATTATAAACATGAAGTGGTAATATTACGTTTGATCATCCCTTTTTATGCATTAAAATAAACAGCTGTAAAATTATATTTTATAAGTCGTTATTTGACTATAACATGAAAAATGTAATTTTACGTATCATCAAACAAACTTATTTTAAAATAAATGTGTATATTACGTAAAACTTACTGCTTCCCAGACGTTAATTTACGTAATTTGTTTTACTGAGTATATTGCCAAATTTAAATTATATATTTTTAAATGTAATTAAAGTTTAAATTAATTTTTATTCAATATAACAATATCAATTTAGTTTTTATTTTATTATAAATGTCTATCAATGTTTTGTTCCTTAAATTTATCTTTTTAATATTTCAGTCTGCCGCATGGAATGTTCCTGTGGTTGTCCTCCTTCTTATATGCTTGCCATTTCCTAAAACGCATCAGTTTTTTCACATAGTAACATTTATAATAGTTGGTATTCAGATTTTTTCCAACATGGTTTTTCAATTGACCTTTGTATCACATGATTGGTTATCAAATTGTTCGGAAAATATGGTAATTGCTATTTTATTGCTTTTAATTTTTTTAACAATTATTAATAATGTTTACGGTGTGGTAAAAGGCCTTTAAATTAAATTGGTATCTTATATAATCTAATTTTATAATGTTTACGTTTATATATTTATTTGTACAACTTCATTTCTCTCGTATTCACACGTATTCCAATCTTACCATACAACTCATACAAACATCGTCACTAGCTTCATCCAGTCACAAACCCTGCTCTACCCAACAACTTTACATCCGGCCAAGATAAGCCATTCTGAAACCACCTTGCCCAGAACTTTTCATTAAAACTCCGCAACAACTTTCCCAGTCTTAACAAATATCAACATTTTCTTCACCCCACAACTTTAAAAATCATGGCCAGTCTGCTATCAAAGACCACATGATAACATATACACATATTTATTAACTGCCGTTTCCACCCAAAAATCATCATACAAATCTTTGGATTAAATTAGCTTGAGGTCAGTGGCTTCCTTTATGTGTTGGAGTTAGCACAAATAATCATAAAATAACTCATTCTATCAATAAAATTGTTTAGGTATGAAACAAATTAGATATAAATTGCATATTCTACACATTTTTTTCTTTTTTAAATATATGATTTTTAATTGACAATTATTTTCCACAATGGTTAACATTTGTTTTATTGTTTCATATTATTATAATAATTTATAACAATTTATTTCCAAAACATGTAATGACATGAATTGTCTTATACGTTGTATATTTTGTTTTGTTCTAAACAAATACCTTTAAAAGATATATTACATTGCGTTATTTACATATTGTTACTAGATTCACATGAATGAATCTGATAGAGATAATTCAAAATGGATAGGATTAAAGAAAGTGGAATTTTTCCACGACCAGATATGGGTGAGTTTTGTCTAAATAAATCATTATTTTTTTATTTAGAGTCTAATATATTGACATGTTCAATGAGAGCTCTTGCTTAAAAATTATATATTAAAGATTTTTTAATCTAATATCCAAAGTTTAAATTATTATGAAATAATTCTAATTCCAACATAATTCATAATTCCAACATAAAAACATAATTTGGAAAATCCAATATTTTTCTCCTCACATTTCAAAAACTATCTCACCCCATTTTCAACGTGCTATAAATGACCTTGACC